>JAHLJT010009772.1:0-22728 GCA_031308135.1 Acheta domesticus
TGTACAAGAGGAGAAGAGATACATGCAATTTTGAATCCGAAAATCTATTTAAAAATGAATGAATCTGTAATGAATTACTCTGCTAGATTACAAGCGTGTAAGCTGAAACTCGATAAATACGTCAAGAGTATGATCTAGTTGTAGTTCCGGAGATCATTAAGATATTTTAAATTGGGGGATTACATTTCATGAAGCCTGTAAACCATTTTTGAAAATGGCTGAACATTTTTTGACATTTTTTCTCTTACAGAAGAAAGTGCATTTAAAATATGGTATAGTTCTGAATTTCATTAAAACCTATGAAATTTAGAAAATTACAATTTTTTGTTCTAAAACACTAATGGTTTTCGTCAAGATAGAAGTTGGAATTGTCTATTTAACCAAATTTCTTGTTTTTTGTGTTAAAAGCTAAGTAGGGGTTTCCATATATTTTACGGCTTGCTATTGTTAACCGGTATTATAATGTAAATAGTGTAAAATTCATGACAATAGAATTTATAGAATAATATAAAGCCCAAAATTAATGGAATTAACGCTTACTTGCCGTCATTTGTTCATTATTTCATTGTGTGAATTTTAATTGATCTAGTGAAAGCATTCAAAATTTACTCTTCCAGAAAAAATGCGAGTGCAATGTTATTGCTATCGAAGCTAAAATAACGAGTTCCTTAAGATCAAAGAGTGTTTATACAAAGATTTGTGTTTGTGAAAGCGATGCATATTAATCATCTGATATATGTGTCGTTTCATAAAAAAAAATCCAGTGATAATTACGGTGCACTGCGTTTTAAGATACGGTGGACAGCAAGATTGCTTTGTCATAATTCCCTCCAGCATACCTTTATAGATATTGGTAAATGTAACATATTTCAATAACATTTTCAGAAATATTTTGAACTGTAGTTTCACAGTGAATAGTGATTGTACTGTTCCAGAATGTGTAAACCTCCCTTATTTCATTAGACTTCCAGACTTAATACTGAACGATATGAAACAGTGTTTTGGGGTTTTCTATTTTCCGAAGAGTGGTTATGTAGAATTTTTCTACAGGTATATTCCACACAAAAAATTTTCGACATGCAACGCTGATGTTTGAAATTCAAAATATGTCCCAACTTTCCAAGCCATTTTTCAACCACTTTGATTCATTTGGGTTGGATGTTTTCCGCATAATTTTATTAAATTACAGATCTTTAAATAATGTCATGCACTTTTAAAAAATCTCAGTATTTGTTGTGTAATAAAGGAGGAAGAGTGTCGGTATGCCGAGATTCTAATTTTCTTCCGTATGTTCACATTATTCAATATAAAAATAATCATCTCTTCGCTGAATTTGAAGTAGATATTACGACATAAAATTGATACTGAATTAAGTATATATTCTGGATATAAAATATTTTCGATTATTGGTTTCTTTAATTTGTGGAATATTCTTAATAAATTATAATGTAATTGTTAATTAAGGATATCTGACTTTTTAAATATTTTCACTATTATGGCCTCTTGTGTTTTTTAGTGAGACTGCGAACTGAATTTTCTTAAGGCTTAATGAAAGGAAGTATATAGATGGAGGCATTGGATTTAGAATCATGTCCTCTATCGGGATTTAGAATCATGTCCTCTACCCCCTGAATATCAGGCATTTAATACTATTCTCATAGAAGGGCAGATAACTGAAAATAAGTATTATTTTTAAACTTTGTCATTGAAAAATATAACTAATTCATGCTCATTAATCGGTAATAATTTTATCATCATCTTCATTATAGTTTGCCTTATTATCAATTTATCTCATGACTATACATTTTATTTTAATTTATAGATTAGATTGTCAGAGACTGAAATACGCAACACGTAGTGGCTGTAGATGTGATAGCTTGTACAAGTGTGGTTATAGATATGAGTACATTGCTTTTTCAGCAGGAAGAGCATGCAAATGAATGTGTATTTTTATGGTATTTGTCACACTCAGAGCACATAATTAAGATGTTGATTTGGACAGCAGTGAATATATTTTTTTAAATATTGCAAGAAGATCAAAGACCAAATATTTTGTAAAATTGCTGATAGTAAAAACATCTGACTGGATAATTTATAATTTGATAATATTGTATATGATGATGTATTAATAAATATGAGTGGGTTTTTGCATATGCATTTTGATTTATACGGAACCTACCACTTCTATAATGTTTTCACTATATTCCTTGTAATAATGTAAAGTATTTGGAAAAATTATGCTCTTGAGATCACTCTTAAAAACTTGAAGATAAACGTATTTAAAATGAATTTTTGATGTATTCTTGAAATATATAGTACTTAATTTCATTGATGTGAACATGAAATAAGAACTTGTTTCGTAATATATTTCCAGAATAGTATTCGCAGACGAAGTAAGGGTTTCTAGTATAACTACGATCTACGCAGCTGTCCGGTCGGACTACCTTTGATGACGTCATAAATCACTGTGGAGGCTTTCTATATCAAGGGGGTGTTGGTCAGATCCGCGATGAAGAACGTACATGACAGGCAATTTTCACATTTTACGTGTATTTAGTTGAGAGCTTACGCAACCACCAATTTGTATTAATATTTTGTAAAGTAAAGTTTTCTTATGGCTGATGCGATATTACACGTTATTGGAGGGAGATAAAATAAACTTTTAAGAGTCGGAATCTTTAGATCTCCAAGATGTTTATAACATCCTGGAGGTTTGCAAAATATTGAGGCAAATAAAGTGAACAAGTTTGGCGAATGCTTGTGTTTCGGCATTGACTTATGATCAAGTTACCGCTTCAAAACTGTAATTTGTTAATAATTATTGATTATTCGACAGCAAACTGGAAATAATTTCTTGCACATCCTGAGAAATTTGTTTGATTCGATAAAAATTACTTGCTTTTGTATTTAGATTTTCTTCTGAAAATGAATTTATATGCAATACCAAAAAATCGAACAGCTAAATTTAGATTTTCATCAATAACCCATTTGAACTTTTCATTAAAATTAATGTCATTATAGTGAAAATCCATACTGAATGATCTTTGAAAATTTTGAAATCATATGAAATTGTATGTCGTAATTCAACTGGGTTCACATTAAAAAGAAAAAAACCTTAGTACATAACAGAAAATGTTTGTTTAATCTTTGGCGTTTAAATTAACACTAAAAGCCTCAAAAGTAGGAATGGTATATTTTACATATCATGCTCTAAACTTGAGTTTTTCTTGGTGTTCTATATCAGCCCTTTGTTCAGCTGGTAGTTTTCGTTCAGGCGGATGTGTCTTTGTCAGCATCAGCAGTCCATAAAGGTCATTTTTACCTGGGTTCAGCTAACCAAGATTCATCATCTCGTTTCACGCAATCTAAAGTGATAGCATGTGCATTTGAAAAAATGTTTGTGCAACAGCGGAATTTTGTGTAATTATAAAGACAGTCCTATGCATCACAGACGTCCATAGTTTTCTTTTTTGTGTGTATACATTGGAAAACAAAACGTTTTAGCCTTCTATTTCCATAATAATAATATTTTTTGCAGCCTGGAATACTACAACTTCAAATCTCAAAAGTAAGGTCATGTATATAAATGACACAAACCATTAACACTACTAAGTACTGAAAGATTAATCATACACTTTATTCAACGCACACATCCATAAACGTCGAATCACAAACAATATAACATTAACATTTGTTTTTGATGAAACACTGGCAAATATTTATAAAATCCCGCAACTGCCCATTGCCCAGTAACCCGACTGAAAGGTTGACGTCACTAATGCTTCACATGGTTAGGTACAATAGACCAGGCAAGTTAAACTCTGCCCGCACGAGGTGCTTGCCCACCTTGGAAGCCTGGCGCTCCTGCGGGCGAGGGCAATTTCCCCCGCCTTCTCTCCCACTTCTCCTCCAAATGCAGGAAGGGGCGTACAAGCGCAAGCTGTACCGGGGAAGGTAAGCACAAAGGGTGCTCGAAATGTTACGACGAATGGGAGCTTCTTAAGAAAGCATGATTTCCTGTTGTTTTAAAACAACCGAGATTTTATTTTTATTTATTTACTTTATTGCTTTATTTCATGTTTATTTTATTTTAAATTTTCCATTGTAAAATCATTTTGCCAAGGGGAAGAAATATGTTTTATTGCCATATTCTTTGCCTGTTTTCGTTTTGTGTTATTTTATTAAATTATTTTGTTATTTGTGTTTATCAATAATGTGAAATAAATGAACACTTCTCTATGCAGCCGAGAACCTACTCTAGATTTATTATATCAAATTTACGGGCGGACTGCTCTTAAGATACAATAATGTTTGTTCATAATTTGAACGTAGGAAGTTCATGTCAATATTGAACTCTTAAATGAACGCGATCGGGCAGTCAAGATCCTTCGATTTAAAATATTTAATCTTATTCGAAATTGATAAGTTCAAATTTTAGTAATGCATTTCATCTATGAAATTATAAATTAAAATTAACATCACTGAATTTGAGGCAATAATTGTCAAATGACATCTCCAAAAGGCAGCCAAGGGCCAGGAATCCAGTGATATACCTCCACTCCCCAGAAAAATGTACAACCCTCACTTTTGAATCTCCCGCCAGTTTCTCTGGACGCAGTTCCCGCGAACTCTAGGCAGCTACTTACCCTACCTGCGACCTTGACATGCATATTGTAGACTGCCTTGATATAATTTACAGTCAGCAGTTTTTACTTAAATCAAGTTGAATGGTACGTTTTTACATTGATACATTCATTTTGTAAAACCTCTTTCAATTTAGTTAGTGTATTTGATACAATAAGTCATGATTTAAATGTTAGTATTTTAAACGTATTAATGAATGAATAAACAAAATGCAATGCATCAATGTAAATAGTAATACAAATATAAATTATATATTTTTACATTATAAACCAAACGACAAGGACTGAATTGCCCTCGAAACGTCAGGATGTGTGTTAAAATTCCCGAGGATAAATTCTAAATAAAGAAAAAAAGCGTTACAAGTCCTCATCGACGAAAAAGAAAACAACCTCACAGCCGTGGGGCAGTGTCCGTTTCACGACCTTGGGTTTATGGCGCCGCTAGGTCAGTGAGGGCGTGTACCCCTGTGTCCATCTCGTTAACTACTGCTCACTGAAGTTGCGCTGAGCATTCTTTCTTTCTCCCCTCCCCTCCCTCACACCTTCCTTCCTGTTCTTGGCACCGTCGCGCTTGACCTCCCACGAGTTCTGTGGGCTGTTCGGCGCCGCTGCCTCCGGGCTCCACCCGCCGCCTTTGCACAGTCGGAGCTCGAATTGCAACCTGCCCTGTCCTTCCTGCTTCGAGTTCGAGTGGAACGCGAAGGCAAAGATTTGATTGGGGGCGTTTGATGCGCAAGCAATTACGTCTGTACAAATGGCATTGATTCACGTTACCTTCACACCTCATGCTTTTTAGGTAGGGAAGGGACTGGGAAGAAACAGGATTGTTCATGTGCTACGTGATGGGGTAAGCCCCAACATGTCACAAATATACGTGCCCAAGGTAATGTTTGATCCCTCAGAGTCCACTGTTTGTTCTGCTACAGTAACCTCACGACCAAAGAACTCGGCTAAAAGAATGATAAAAATATTGAATCTATTTAGGGTTAATTCTTTTTTCAGTAAATAAATAATCGCATGTTCAAAATCTCTTACTTTAGTTTACTACATTACTTCAATTTATAAAAGAGGTGGGTGTCATTATATTTGCTTATTGTAATAATTGCATGACAAATTCGTCTTTTTTTCGAGTGCAAATGCTCTCACGTGTTTGCGAATTTATTCCTCTGCCGATCAGATTCTACACATGAGGGGAATCAAAAAGAAGAAGCCTGTTAGTTCAAACTTGATGTCCGTTATCCACTCGAAATCCCTGTTAAACGAAATCATTTTCTAGTTCACGAGGTACAAATACGTCAATAACAACAAGATAATACGACCAATCGTCATATTCGAATCGAAAACAGTTTTGAAGATTTTTACGAAAGCTACAGTGGGACCATCTTAGCAGTGATCAAGGAATGACGAGGACGACAAAACGGCGATATTGTTTGAACGATATTAAAAAGTATAGACAATTACCTTTATAATCTTGATATCGCCAAAAGACCGAATAAAGCGTCTATTAACCAGGCACAAGACATGTCGCACCAGAAAATTGAAGTAGAAGAAAATGGATTTCCTTTCTGACCCACACACTCCTGTTCTTATTATTTTATTAATGATTAAAAAATTCCCTAATACTTCATGTCATTATATTGAAAGGGCGTGTATCAATTTAGAAATAATTTAACCGGTTTTATAAATATTAAAACTGATTTAATGTACAGATTTGAATCCTACGTTCCTATCATTAATATTCCATTAAACAATTGTTCAGAAATGCTTTTGAATATTTCTGGTCCTTAAAATTACCCAGAATTTTTATGGAAGGAAATATTTTTATAACGTACGAATAAAATAAATTGCTGCCCTTGCCTACGAATGTGCAAACAGAGAACATAATCTCAAACGAGTGATTTGAATGTGCGAATAAGAGAGGAGCTTTTTAAAATCGTGGGCACAGGACACTTAAAGAAGGGTCGTCTAATTTTCGCTATTATCACAATGTCGCACGTATATGGATATTACAATTCGTTCAAGAAGAACTTAAATAATATTTATTACTTACAATTCGTAAGAGATATATTGTATGAAATGAGAAAAAAAGCTTGATAGTACTTTTATATTTAAGTAACTACGAGCCTAGTTTTCCAATGGGAATGTTTGTACCTCCAATGAAAGTAAATGCAGTTGATGTAACATTTAATTTAACATGCAACAAACAAAAGAATTGAGAGTCTGCATACTTCCCAGTTAGAAAGAACACATTGTGCACAAAAAAGTGACGTCTTAAAAAGTTTTAGTGAAGTGAAGAAATAAGGTTAGAAATTTGTTTTAAGTGAAGTTTCCTGAAGCTAATTTACGGGTTACGTGCTATAAAGAAGTCTTCGGCCGCGAAATTGAGCGCTTCGGCATTAAATTAAAACCGTTCTTCGGCAAAATGAGAGTTTTTATTTGCTACTTTTCTTGTACCCCGACCATGTCTGAAACTAATTTTGGAATGAAAATCTTTTCTCGCCTTGATGTTGGAATTCATGAGATCGGGTGGCTTAGGTCATGATATACGGTATTCAGTGCTTTTCTGCCATCTATGCTTTTCATAAGCGTGTTAGAAACCTCTTAAGCTCACATGGATTTGCCAAGAAAGTAGTTTTCCGAGAGAATATGTAATTTTTTCTACCCAGGTTTATTATAAATGATTAATCGGATTTAAAAAAATATATTTCAGAAACTATTTCGTGTAACATAGTGAGTCGACAGAACTGCACTCTCCAAATTATCGTCATTTTATGCTAGTTTCATTGTGATTCACCTGACAGCAGCACTACGCATGTCCCAAAATGGCGAATATGCAGCAGAAATCATATTGCGATTTGGAATGTGAACTTCAAAAAGGAATTGCGTTTTGCGTTTTGCGATTTGGAAAATGAAATTTGTGTTTATTGCCACAACTTGAAAGCGATTCAGAAAATTTCATACTCCAACAAGATGGTGGTCATCCACACTGGAATTCAGGTGTACGTCGTTTCTTTAATGAGGAACATCCACATCGGTTGATCAGGCAATATGCTGTTTACTTGGCGCTGTTCGCATGGCTCCCTAGGTCTCCCGACCTTACAGTTCCTTAGGTTTTCTTTTTGGAGCATGTCAAAGACATTGGGTGATATGTATAAAATGAGCTATTACTTCTTTCTTGAGTTTTCAAATACATTGCTTCAAAGTATGAATAAAAGACGCGATTAATTGCGGTTATTTTGAGCAATTTCTCCATTGGTGAGTAACTGCTCAGCCGAGGAGCAATCACTTTCTTTTCGTATGAATACAATCGAGAATTTGCTTTGCTTCTAGTCTGAAGCATTTACTTTGAATTTTCGGAGCAACCTCTGCAGGTGAATAAAATCGTATTGAATGGATACAACAGAGGTTATTCACTCCTGTTGTGTGCTGGTTGTGAGGTTTTAGGCAGTGAACGATTGAATGATTGAAGATTTCCTACGATTTCAATAACATCCACTGTTATGCCAACTGTACCACTTAAAAGAACACAGGAACAAGCACGGGTCGCCATGATGGAAAGACCACACGCAACGTGCGGTAACATAGACAAAACAGGCGAATATCGACCAATCGCAACAGAATAGTTGGTGAGCAATTACTCAGAGAAGAAAATGCTCCGAGTTTCACGAAACTTTTTATTCATATGAAAAGAAGCAATTGCTTATGAGTAGTAGTAGTTCCTACTTGCACACGTGAACAATTGCTCTGGAATACTTACCCATTTTTATTCATATCACCCATTGTTTTTTTGTGCCTCCATCGACAACAACAATAGAGAAACTGAAGTATCACCTTGTTGATGGCCACTGGCATACTGGTCGTTTCTGAAGAAATGGTACGTGTTCTGATCGAATTAGACTGTCGCCTAGATGCGTTTCTTGTGACGAAAAGAGGACACATTGAACATTCAAAATGGATAAAAACCTTGGATATATTGAAGTTCTATCAATGTAAAACGCATTACCTATGTTATGTGCAAAGTTTCTAAAATAAAACCTTTTACAATCCAATGAATCATTTGTAAAAAGCCTGTACATCATTTTTTCAGAAAGTTGTAAGTGTAGGAATCTTACCCATGTGTAAATATATTTTATAAGTGACGAGTAATTTTGTTAAGAAACCTGCCCACTCAAAGTTTTCTTTTCAAATTCAAGTATTTTCTCATTCCATTTTCAACACATATTCATTTCTTTTCATATTTCATTTTAATTCATAATTCATTCATGAACGGTGGTGGCTCGTGGGTTCAAGGTTTGGTGATCACAAAGAATGTGGTGAGGTGACCAAGATGTCTCCGTCAACAAACCCAGCCTTCGCGAGGCACTGCAGATCGATACTTTCCTCTACGTATAATACACATGAAAGCAACCAAGAACTCCCCGTGATTTGAGAAGTAATGAGACGTAATTTATGAATTTGAATTTGCCGTGACGCGGTGTTGCTATTTTCGTATTGCGACCTGACATAAATTAAGCGGCGCTTACAATTACAAAGATCACAAGTAATAGGTAAAGTTTCAAAAAAAAGCTACAGCAGCACATACTTCATCCTTTCATCTGTAAAGGATTCCTAATATTTGTACGAAATGCTAGTGGGTACACAATATTGGAAATTGTATCCAACTAAACTTGCGCGATCTCCCTGAAAGACCTCAACAAAAGAAGCGCGGGAAATTAGAATTTACAATTTCCAAGATGGCAAAATTTACGCGAAAAAATCATATTTTCAAAAAATCTAGTACATGATCTTCTAATTTTCAAGAACAAATTTCATTAAGTAAAACTATTTGTCATCAATATAGTTTTACATTTTTTTTTAATTTTCAAAATTTCACAAACTTCACCGAAAATTGAACCGGGCCACTTGAACACTTTTCAGCACGTCTAATCGAGAAAAAAGAGCAAAGAAAATATTTGAGAAAATAATATTGTTTAGACTGTCTATATTTCATTCAAACTTACCGCGAAAACTTCATATTTTCGCAACATTAAACATGAACTTATTCAAATAAATGTTTTTGAATATATTTCATTAGAAACCTCTACCTTCAATATTGTACTTGTGGAAAACGCAAAATAATATTTGGACATTTTCGATTTTCGAACATTCAGAGAATTCAACGAAAAAGAGAGATGAGCTTTTTGTAAACGTATTTTATTCTATGTGATAAAAAATGATCCGAAAATGTAGAGCAATTTTCGAAAAATGAAAACGTTCCAAATCTTCATGTGAAGTACTGACATAATTTAAAATATCCGTTTCAAATTCAGACTAAAATTACTAAAAAGCAAAACCTTCCTTCTTGGCCAGAACGCCCATTACGTCGTATAGATAACATCTTGATACAGGGACAAAACAGTTGTATAGCAAGTACACGCAGCAGGTTATGCCTAGACTGTCCGTTTGGAATTTAATTTAGTGGAAGTTTCAGGAATTATTACAGACAATCAGTTATTTTCCTTTTCAGATTTATTAACATACACCAGTTACAGCCAACGTTTCGAGTCCTTATTCGGTCTCATTCTCAAGGCTAAAGATATAGAATAATTTAAATGCATCAAGTTAAAAATATATAAAAACAGAAACAAAATGGCACATTAAATATATAAATGATAAGTGAAGAATTCTTTAAAATATTATTATACACGGCAAGGGATAGTGACAATGTGGGCACGATATTGCACTAAGTACCGACGAAACCGTACCTCACAGAGGTTTGGAGTATAAAAGTGCGTAATATAATGTAAAATATATTGGTCCAATGTAAGAGAGCCATGTCAAAGACGAGAATCAAAAACTAAAATACAGATCCATTATGGGACAATATAAGTCTCGGACCATCTGTGCATGTCCGCGTTTTGATTATAAATGGGAGGCGTTGTAGTCAGCTCAGAGACGAAACGTCGTAAACAACTTTCTTCAGTCCAAAATGTATACATTCTCGAAGTCTAGCCCATGATGTAAAGCGAATCTATGTTGTGTAAGGGAATTTTGTCAATTTTGCGGCTCTCTGGCTTTATTCTTATTTCTCTTATTCTTAACTCGAGTTTCCTTTGTGTCTGGACTATGTATATATAAGGAAAAGCTTTGTGGTTTAGCCTCAAGCGGTGTCAGATGGGCGGGCAGACAGACACCTTTTGCCGTTAATGATACGGTAATAAGGATCCACAAAACATTATATCTTATTACCCAACGTGTTAACTTGTCATATAACGTAATTTACTACATTTTGGAATAACATTTATCCACTTTTTTGGTATTGGGACCCAAACTAAGAATTTGTCTTTCGAAAATTTGCCGTTTTTTCTGCAGAATTACAAAGCCCTCTCTACAATGTCGAATGAGTTATTTAGACATGATTAATGTACAACTGATTAACTAATCCACCTAGCAGAATAAATTGCAAATAGTTTTCATAACAACAGCAAACATAGGTCTATTTTTAGATTTAGAGCAAGAATTTGATAAAGTTTTGCCTAATGGATTACAATTTTTAACAACAGAATTTTTATCTACAGGACATTTCAAGGAGGTGTATTACAGATCGAACATTAAGAGTGAAAAGACGTAACGCACTTTCTTAAACTAAATTAATGAGAACTGTGGTACCTCAAAGTACCACTTTCTTACTGAGCATACACTGCAACTCTGCAAAAAGTAACAAGCAAACTCCCATTGAATTAGAGACCTGCTGGCATGTAAAGAAAAAATTAAATTACTGGATAGACGGAGAGGAAATATGTTTGTCAAAAAAGGAATACATATCACGAACTGTAATGACAGCAAATGAAAGGAGTCAAGGCACGAACTGTAATGATAGCAACGCAGGTGAGTCACGAAGAACACGGATCGAAACGGTTTTGAATTCATGCCACGTTTTATTGTGTTCTATGAAATCAAACATTTGGGACCATATCAAGAGCTGTAACGTCATATCAGTGACATCGACATTTTAATGGTCAACTGTATAAATTTTCATGAGTGGTGTCTTCTGAGTCAGTGGAGAAGATGAGATGGCTCCGCCCTTGGTATGCGAGTGACACAGTTGGCGGTCGCTTCTTGCGAGATACACAGCGTTGAAAATTGTATTTAAACTCATCCAAGATTTGTGACATTATTAGTCTTTAGAAATACATCTTGGACGTAAACATTGACACGTTCAGTGCTTGATTTATAAAATTTTATGTTCCGGAACGCGAACCAAATTAATTGTTAATTTAACAAAAATAGTTACATATATATATATATATATATATATATATATATATATATATATATATAACGGTAAATAACAAAAAGAATCACGTAGAGTTCCCAGATTACATTTAACGAATCACTTTTGATATAATATATAACAAATACAACTGAAATTGTCATAAAATAAATCACATTAGGGAGGTTAGGAAGAGTACGCTAGGCGCTGGGAATGGTTTGACGACGTATTCGAATTAAAAAATTCGATTGAAATAAAAATTGTGATATTTTTTCGCCTTAGAGTATTTGAAATTGACTTCATTCAATTCCAACTTCTATAGATATTCTGAAATATAAACTGAATGTTCTGAACGCACTAATGCTCTTAGTTATTTCATTCTAACGCAAAATTTTAGGTTCAGTCGTTAGTCTTGAAGCGTTTCTTCAGATCAGAGTGTTTCGGAGCCCCGGGAAGGGAGTGACAGTGGGAAAAGATGAAGAAGGATAAACCGACGGCCCGAATTCAAGGGATCAGAGACTGCGTGGTCATTGCAGGTGCTTGTGAAAGATCAAGGCTGCAGAACAGATCTCTACTTTCCAGAGCAGGTAAAGAATGCCTTGTTAAAGCATTCGTTTCGTCACACGGTGGGAAACGCTCGTTTTCGTGGCAAAAACGGTAAAATTCGACGTTACGGTAATTCTGAAGTGTCAGTTACATCAGTTCCGTTTCTCTGATTCGAGAATACAAGGTCGAACCTTTGGCGGGAAGGCCTTGTGCCACGCGCATCGGTCATTAGTAACCGCAGATTCCTACTCTTCAGAAGCAACGAGCGCAAATGCTACAAACAGTGCATTCGTATAGGAAAATTCTACCCTATGGTGTACAATATTATGACTTAGGAACAGCCATTCGGGGTCAGCTTAGGTACTGACTGTCAGTTATTTGAAAGAAGTTAATTCACGTTAATTTTATATTAACCAATTATGAGTATTAATAGTTTCCCACGCAAACCTCAACGACGTGGACGTACGTGGGAACAAACTGTGCAAATTAAATTAATTTTGGGTAGTTTTTCGAAAACAGATGAAGAAAGCATACAATTTCCTAATTTCATTAAAACCATAATGACAATAAATCATTCGCGAGTGTATACAATTAAATAAATACACATGGATTATACGACATCAAAAATTCTACATCGACCTACACGAAAACGTTGGTTGCATGCACACCTGGGTCTGAACAGTCCCCAGTCCGTTGTGTAGAATAAAATAGTTGTCTTCGGTTTTGCAGGTTATCAGTTGTAGAAAACTAATAGTGCTGGGTTCCTCTAACGGACGGATCCATTCATGAACATCTTTGAACCTTCGCTCTGCTCGATAGATGTAGGCATGATCACCAACAGAAAGGGTTGAGGTCTGAAATACT
The DNA here is from genome assembly GCA_031308135.1 of Acheta domesticus. Taxonomy (NCBI): domain Eukaryota; kingdom Metazoa; phylum Arthropoda; class Insecta; order Orthoptera; family Gryllidae; genus Acheta; species Acheta domesticus. The sequence continues at coordinate 13,306 of JAHLJT010009772.1, forward strand.
TCATTCGATTTCATGGATGTACACTATAAGCAAATTCATTACTACTTGTGACTGGGAAAGACCTCGTTTTCTGAGATTTTCTTTGCAAAGAGCAGCGTGAAATATCAAATTTCTCTTAAACAAAAGGGATTTTAGAAACACCAGCGTCCATCTTATCTTGGGGCCATGACTTTCACTTCTGTTACGACATTTATGCCATTCATGAGCAGTTAAGCGGCAAGACCTTATGGTTTGTCGTACGAATCATTTTACGTTTGTCATACGAGTAAGAAATATGAGCAGAAGGGTTTTCTTAGGTCATCTGTTGAATGGCGCATTCTACGAACTAGTATGTTTAGATTGCAGTGAGATCTCTTATGACTACAGTGAGGGTCAAATGTGGCTTAATGGCTTCTCCTTGCAATCAGTGTTCAAATTAAAGTTAGTGGCAATGAAAAGTAACAAAACAGGGAAGAACAAATACGAGTAAGTCAGCTTGCACAGAAGAACGCACTAGAACGCACAACTTACAAACACAGAGCGAAACCTCACATGGCCACAATGCTAAGTTCCAACAACCAAACCTGCCTCTTCCGATAAAAATGATTAAATATTTCGAATGCATGAAACTTTATAATTGCCAAAATAAACTATTTTTATAAAATATATGTTAATGACAGGTTTGCAACAGAGTCGTAACTCTTAAAACAAGGCTTAAGTTAGTTTGTGGAATACGCCTGTGAGGCCCTGCCCAGAGCATAACTCCCCATATAGAGCTGCGAACAAAACTACTGAGTTCAAGATTTAGGGACGGGTGGTGTCTCTCGGTGCGGTTTGTTCGCTAACCGTAAATGGAATTAGGGGAAAATTCGAAATTCGCGTCGTATTTATAATGTACTATTCCACTCGTTGAAATTAAAACCCATAAATGTTTAACTGTACATATAAAATGTCCCAATCAGGGCGGTGTATTAAAAAGTATCTTTTTCTATCCGATTTTTCTTGACCGCCCCTCCCTACTTGTAATAATGAGCTGCGACTCATCTTAGGATGGCGGTATGTATCGATCGCAATATTGATGTGCAACAAATCGTGTATGTACTACATAACATAACCTCTTTGATTTTAACATGCTTTCAGTTGTTTCCAATATTTGACACCTTTTGGAACTGTGATGGGACAATATTTCATTCGTGGAATAGTCCTATTAAATACCACTCGTGCTTTGGAAATTTTCAGATAAATCCCCCTCCTCGCTTCGCGGAGTCTGGGATTTATCGATAATTTCCAAAGCACTAGCCGTATTACCTATCATGAACATTTAGAAATTGAAACACACTGGCTTACAAAGCGCAACATACGCAACGCTTTTCCACCAGACGCGCCCACTTGTTCGACCGTGCCTGGTCCGCGCACCTCCCAATAACGTTGGCAGCCAGCCTGCCTTCATACGTTGAATCACTCTTATTCGTGCTTGATCAATTGAACCTCCACAGAGGCAGCGTTGCCATGCATTACTGCCATTGGCATGTGAGGGCTGTATAAGCTTTCGTGGGCAATCGAAAGCATATACCAGATTTCAGTTCTATATACTTTCGTTCGTTGACTATACTGTTTGGATACATTTTTTTCCTAGGGCTTTTTCCAACTGACAGACGGTTAACCTTTACTTCTCGATGCGACGCATCTTCGGACCATACACTAGACATCAACACAATTGCGGGTTCTTCTGATTTGGGGTCAGCAGAACGCGAGGCCCTTCGCGACAACACATACTAAAGGGGCAAAGGACCATGCCAAGTGGTACTCGAACCTGCGACGCTTCGGACCGACGCGTTGAGTCGGTACACGCTCTTAGCCACTTGTCCATCCATGTCGGCCTGAATACACTGAGCGCGAAATTTTTCGGCGCTAGAAATGCGTGCCAAAGCGCTCAACTAATAGGGACCCTTATCTCCTTCATTTATTCACTCAGGATTGACTGCAACAAGCTAGATAGCGTCACTGGAAATGATCCTCATAGTGCATTTAACTAAGAATCCACTGTCGACGTCATCCCGTGACTCTCAACCGTCAAGCACAAAGAAGTTTCCTACAACATACAGTTCCTTGAAGAAAGTGCAAGGGTATAGCGTTTCCATATAAATCGACGCCAGTTCTTATTGAAGTTGAAGGACCTTGGCCGTGTACTACGAATTCAACCACTGAGGTCAGAGGCGTAGCGGAGGTAGTTGAGCGCACCGGGGGCAGTTATCGAAATTTCGCCCACCCCCCACACACACATAAATAGGAAAAGTTGCATTGTTTAAGAGCGCCGCATGGAAAAGAGAATCTGGCATAAGAATGGCGAAAGGCTGGCCTCATAATCGCGAGCCATACGGTCATATTTATAAACTACAACGAATAAATGATAACCAGACGACTTTCGCGGCAACAAAATGAAATACATTGACCAGTTACACATTAGGAACTGTTGGTAACGTACATTCTATATTACGACTCCACGCGAAATGTTTGTTTTACGTGCTACGGCAAATTAAATCTTAAGACAGGTCACTCGTAACTGCGCCAATGCGTAAATGTCTTAAGTTTTACTTTCATAACACTGTAAACCAGGCATTAATGTGGATGACTGTACATGCAAATATTCAGACAAAAAAACTCTATTTTAACTTTTACAAGGCGCCAAATTTTAACGATATATTAATCCTGTTTAGTGTTTAATGATTATTTTTAGACCCAACAATTTTTAAAATTTAGACAAATTGAATGAATTTTATCTTTTACATTCCGAATTTTGCGCCCTCCAGAACTTGCGCCCGGGGACAAATGTCCCCCTCTGCCCCCCCTTGCTACGCCTCTGACTGAGGTACTTGTAGCGCAACCTCCAGCGGGGCCGCCGTTACTTACGTGACTGGATGTCGAAGACCTCGACGTAGTTGCGGATGACGACGGTGATGGTCTGCTCGATGTTGCGCACGTACAGCTCGCGATCGTCCGTTCATGACGCCCAGGTCGGCGCGCCGCGGGTCGAACAACGCCCAGATGCCCAGCTGCGGCACACACACACACACACGCGCGCGTCGCGTCACCTTTGCCACTTGGCTAGCAAAATAGCAAGCAGACACGAAATGGAAGTTGTGATTTGATATTGAAGAACAAGGCTTCGAAATTCCGATCGCCGTTGCGTGGACGTCTCGTTTCGCGGCTGCTACAACACTCTTCTTTTACTTTGGGTGGCATAGCAAAGCCCTCTTTTTACGTAAAGCAAATGGATTAAGAAATTCACATTGACTGTAACAAAGTCTCATACCAGTAAGATGTGACAAATGCGATATCCGTCATCACGGTATTTTGTGGAATTGTTCTGAATATTTAGAGAGATAGATTTACTTGAATAAAATCAATTCTTTGTGTTTAAGTAATATAAATGACTTAAATGGCAATTGTTTATGTGTTGTATTCAATTAAGGTTTGTGAAATAATTCATCTCAATACCCTACATTATAGAAGAAGCCACTAAGAGCTCTACACTGTTTGTTCGAATTGTGCTAGTGGTGAGGCCATGAACGACATGTTCCACAGCCAACTATGTTGCATCGAAGTTATCCTGAATATTGACTTAAAATATGAGACGAAAACAAAGTATCTGGTCTTCAGGTCATACCTAAGCAACACTATACGTAAAATTTCATTAAAGTCTCATGCGCAGGATGCCTGGCGGATCCGGTGGGGGTGGTATGGGGGCCTGCCCTCCTCCCCCAAAGGCCTAGACTTTTCGTTTCCCTTCCTTTATTTGGCAAAATTGATTTAAATATTTGTTTATGTTCGAATGATGTTATGTAATTATTTAAACAATAATACTTATAGTATCATGCCTGCAGAACATAACTAATATACAGTATAGTAACAAATACGTTTATTTCTTAACAAAAAAATCTACGATGGGGGGCATGCACCCCCCCCACCCAGGATTGGCTACCTCCGCTCCTGCGTGGATGCCAGTGGCTCACCTTCTGCAGCGAGGCGGTGAGCGTGACGAAGTCGTCCACCATTAAGGAGGGGATGACGGCGTGCACGCGCGTGGGCAACAGCTGCGCGCACAGCTCGCGCAGCGACGCCGAGCAGCGCGCGCGTCAGGAGCGCCAGGCCGCGCCGCCGCCGCGGCAGCACAGCACCCGCCGGTAGCCTCGTCCTGCGCACGCGCCGCGCACCGCGCGGGATGGACACGGTGGAACACGCGCTTTGGCTTGCGAACGCTCGCTCCGTGAGAAGGGAAAGTTATGGAAATGTCGGCCCCGTGGCCGAGATCGATTAGGCAGGAGTGGCGTGCTGATGATCTCGGACCGTGGGGTTGCGGGTTCGAGTCGCGCCTCGGCATGGTTGTAGTGTTGTTATATATTAAGAGTATGCAAGGAATTGGAAGCAATGAAAATTAGTACACAATAGTGAGTTGTTAAATATCATTTGTATTGCACTTCCATGAAATATGAATCACATAAGTAAATAAAATATGCTACATAGGGTTTACAGTATCATTGTTGACATTAAGTATTTACAAAATACAACATATGTGTTCGTCCTTTCACTCCCTATCATCACCATTTCATGTCATTGTCACAGTTACCCATAACGTTAAACCCAATAGTGGTCGCTAATGCCTTAGTAGTTGACGCGACCTTAAATAGAAAGACGTCATGGAATCGCGCACTGGAAAAACTGCGAATTTTCGGCAGGAAAAACTCTTATTGCCGGGCGCTGGTACGAAAAGTGGATAAATCGTGTTTCCTGAATACAGTAAATTTCTTCCTCAAACACGGTGGTGTGTACCCTGGCGGCTTTGGCTTATTGGTTTTAGCGTGCTCGCCTTCCATAACTCGACCTGGGTCCGATTCTCATAGCTCGGGACAAAAGTACCGATGTGGGTGGCTGGTTTTCCTTACAATGTCCCAATATATGTTTGTGTTTGACGATGAGAAAACTCACTTCTCAGGTTGAGAAGACCATATTATGGCGTGGGGATGTCTTCGTGCTAATCATACAAACCCCCTTAACCCATGAGGCCGCGACGTCGCTGGTAGGCCCGAGTCCTCACGCGGGATATTGCACCAGTTACATACAGACAACACATGGTGTAGCAAGAATCCATGTTTTGTGGGTTCTTGTACCGGAAAATCTACTGAACGCAAAAAATCTGTCTGTCCGTGCGTCCCGATCGTCCGGCCATCTGTCCGTCCGTCTCTGGTCAACGTTAGCGCCTAAACCTTTGAGCTGATTTTCTCCAAAATTGATGTTCCCCGTTCGATATGCACGAACTCGAGACTTTGGAATTACGAATGGATATTTTTGATTTTTGAGGGTACTTTACATGAAGCCTCAAAAACATTTTCAACATTTTCCCAAAAATGATACTACGTTTTGTATTAAACTTTATCCTCGGATAGCATAAAGGACGCTTTAAGGGAATGCTGTGTGTCTCCTATTCTTTGAAATCCCTGATTTTTCAAATTTGCAAAGTGTAATTTTCTTGGGCGACTTGCTACAACTACAATATTGAAAGATAAAGATTTTTATTCCTTAATGAAACATGCCCTTTAAAAGACAGATCTTGAAATAATATCATGTTCAATTTTACGAAAATTTGAGTGGGTTTCGTGTAATTTTGCGTTAAACATAGGCAATTTTAGTTTATTTAACACCTTTAATTTATTTAAAACATATAGAACGGATAGAAGGAGGGTCCGGGATAGAAGAAGGGACGCTTAAAAGAATGTCGAGGGTTCATATTTTCGTTGAAATCTCTAAAATTTCGAAAATGCAAACTTAGAATGAATGCGAGGAAGTATGTGCTGTTGTAGCCCCGATGTGTTTTTTTTTGTTTTTTTTTTTTAAATTGATTTATTGATGCGAACAACGTGTAAGAGCTAGATTCAAAAGTCAAGTTAAAATAAAAAGAACTGGATCAGGAAAGGGACATTCCCCATCCGCCGGCGATGCCAACGGTGAAGGCACAACATCGTGCATTGGTCTTATCCCTTTGACGAATCAACGTTTGACCCCGCGAAATCGGCGTACGAAAACTAAAAACTCAAAGGGGATCTCGCAGTAACTAGGGCATTATTATTAAATAATTTTTAAGGACGTGGTTGAAATTCGTATAATATTCATGTCCAGGGAAACTTTTAATTTCGTCCACCTGTGCGATGTTTTAGTAGGTAAAAATTTCTTCAAAGCGACAAAATTGTACACAAAGAAGAAAGAAAAAAGCGAGTAAGAGCAAGAGAAAAAATGTGTGAGAATAACCGAGCGATGGAAAATTAGATTTGGTTTGAAGAATTTAGATAGAGATGTTCGATTTGAAAGAGACATAAACGATTGTTTTGAAGCATTTGTCATTATGTACCTCCTTGAAAAGTCAATTTTAAGTGAATCTGTTCATTAAACTCCGTGAATTCCCTTTCTGTTCATTGTTTCCAATAATGGAACAAAGTACTTACGAATTACTTGGAAATTACGAGTTGTCGAGCTTGAAAATGATCTCCCTACGACTGTGATAGTGAAGTGAATGTAACTGTACGTGTGCGTAAGCAAGGGGTGAGGATAAGACAAGGGAGAGGAAGGAAAACTCGCGCGCGGTCCGGGGCCCGTTTTGTTTGGGTACTGCTCTGGCGTTCGTCTGATGTTGATCGGTGAAACGACGGAAAACTACCTATCAGAGAGCCGGTCGCTACAATTATCCTCCAGACAGCGGCTGAATCTGACCTTCCTGTGTAGCTTGAATCGAAAATCCTGCCACCGTCGGGACTCGAACCCTAGGACCTCCCGGTATTAGGCACTGCAGAGATATCACTTGATAGCCTGAGCCACCTAGGCAGGTAGCCTCTGATGGTGAACGTGAGAGGCAAACAATAGTGCGTTGGTCGCCCATGTGATGTCAAATTAAAAATGCCCAACACAGCTCATTAGAGGAGGACAATGCATATGTATCCAGAGTCTTGGCATTTAAGACATAACAGTTTTCCTCTGTCTACATATTTTGTCCATCACGTTCGGAGTTGCCTTATACAGGAATCGTAAAAAAGATAATGAGTGTTAATTAAGTTGCGGAGCAGTGAAACGCTCTTCATTTATAGCCTTCTTACGGGGACCACAATTGCCAGGATCAGGCAATTGCAGATTGTTTTCAAACTTTTTTCGTCCATGGGCTCCCTTAACCTAAACGAAACTTCCCCCGACTCCCTTGATAACAATAAGTTTTAAATATAAGAGTCATTATAGGCCTACCAAATATTCAACACAAATAAGGTGATATAAAAAGCTATTCGTAAAGGATTTGCCAGGTGAATATATCCACTATTAATTAGTTAAAAATCGTATACATTACAGTTATTATATGGTATGATAGAATAAAATACATAAATAACACAATAAATCAATAATAATCAAGTAAATCAAATCTAAAGATCATTTTTAATAAGTCACTGTGATGCCCCTTCTGTAAGGCCCCGATGTCCCTGGGAGCCGCGACGCACAGTTTGAGAACCCCTGGCCTAGATGTTCCATGAGGAATTTCAACTGTAGTGTTCTTGTTCTTTGGCAGTCCATCCTAGCATCCTAGTTAAATCAATTTCTTTTGGTTTTGAGATGCAGAATGACACTTTACATTATCATGCAACTCAATTTTTAGAAACTGTAAGTCGTTTATGTTTTGAATGCTTCCATAAGTCAATATCTTGCCTCTGATAAATTTCTTTCACTTTGAAGGGACTGTATCTTTAAACATTATGTCATTTGCGATATTTTCTTGGAAGCGATTTTGTTCGTCGTACTACACACTTAGTTTGCAGTTTTGCAGGCTATTTCTGCCTCCTCGGAAACCCCTTTTTGTCTTGCTTTTCTTCGAAGTATTGATTTCCTATGATTTCTATTGGAAAGTGAAGGTGTTTTAAAATTTCAGTAGGTCTGATGATTTATTTTGAAAGAAATTTTATCATAACACGTGGCGCAATAGCGGTCGGCATTTCACACTTACTCATTATAATACTAAGAGATAGCGGGGGATCAGAAGCCAAGGTGGAGGAAAATCTCCCCGTCCCATCACTTCTCCTCCCCAAAACCTCAATCCCCTTACATTCATTCACTAGCCATAAGAAACAAAAGGCGATATATTGTTTACCCTCGTGTAAAATCAAGTACCTAAGCTTCGTTGGTTTTTTGAAATATCTGACATAGGTTGAATGACTTAACGGATAGGGATTATGGCAATGCGATGTGAATGAACAGCACATCTTGCACATTCTTGCGACAAAACCTCTTGCAAACCACAAACTCTTCACGAGTCGACAGGAATTGGAAATCTGATGCCCGGAGATGCAAATTTAATGTATTAGTAAGGAAATGAGTAGCGTTTCACACATATTATACAATTACTAGAGGGAACCCGCAGCCGGTGTTCTGCCCCTTCATCTCCCTCTTTCGCCTTCCATCTCCCTTTCTCTCTGTCTCTCCTCCCCTGCTCACTCTCTCTTTGTCTCTCCGTCTCTCTCTGTCCCTGTATTAGTCTGACTCCTGTGTGTGTCTGTCTCTGCCTATCTGTCCCTCCCATTAGTTTCAGATTCTGCACGTCTCTGAGCAGGTGAGGTAATTTCGAGAAGCGCCGGGCCAGCAAAAATGTAATAAAATGTTCATGAAGGTTTCATCCTGTAGATGACAGTGTGAGAAACATTTCTCTGAGGCCAACAGCCTGAGAAGTTTCGTTTTAATGCCTTTAGAACGCTTCGTTAAGGAGTTATTAACGATGTAGATTCAAAATGCTAACCCGAGTGTTGCAGATTGCATTTGACGTAAATATTTAGTTTTGTTCTACAATGCCATGGAGTGGAGTTACAGCAGAATTAACAGCACATAAATCTTCTGGGTGAAAAACACGTAGAAGTGCCAACTTCATGGAGTTTCGGTCATACGGTTCGGATTTAGCTCTTATATATACACCACATCCTTTTTACAATTATTTTATTTGAAACCACTATATCATAAAATATTTCTGAAAATAAACTCTAACAACTGAGTGAAATTCTTTACGTTTTCACACACGATACGTTTGCGTATTTTACAATTTTCCATTTAATAAAATTGATGTTTGTTCGATATCGATATTGATAAATTACAATAAATTATGTTTATTGTACCTTACCTACCATGCTCGTAAATTAAAACAAAATTTATGGAATGCATAAATATTATCTGAAACAAGACACTATTGTCTTGTACATCGAGCAACCGATAGCTTTAGTGTAACTTACAGTTTACATGCACAATCATGATCACACTTTCATAAATCAGATCGATTGCAATATAAAGTTCAATGTCATTCTTTGTTTCCTGGAAGCAGGAAATAAATGTCTTAGTTTACCTGTTCAGCCTTATTTATTGCACTGAAAACTG
>JAHLJT010009773.1:0-30945 GCA_031308135.1 Acheta domesticus
AGAGCAGATCCTTCAACAAAGACGCATTTTGGATTCAATCTGAAGATGCTGCCGATGAACTTGTGGAAACAGTGGAAGATGTTCACGAACTCTCGGAAGAGGACCTCTTTCAAGCAATTAAGAACATGGGAAACTGGAAGTCCCCCGGGATTGATAAGATCCCGATTTATTGGATTAAGAAATTAACAGCAATACTTTCTCATCTAGCAAAGGCTGTTAATAAAATTTTAGAAAACCCAAAGGCGGCATCACGTATTTGCAACCCAAAGCGGGAGACAACTCTTTGGCGAAGAACTACAGGCCAATTACTTGTTTGCCAGTACTGTACAAAGTTATAACTGCAGCCATAGCTGACAAAATGTACAGACATCTAGATGAGAATCATCTGATGCCAGCTGAACGAAAAGGATGTCGTAAAGGTTCTTATAGCTGTAAGGAAATCTTGCTACTGAATAAAGTCATTTTGAATGATGTAAAGAAACGAAACGTAGTACTTTGTGCATAGCTTGGATTGACAACCAAAAGGTTTTTGATAGTGTACCACACGATTGGATTTTGAAGACTCTGGAGATCTATCGATTTCATCCTAGACTTATTGAATTTTGCAAGGCTAGTATGAAGACGTGGAGTACCAGGCTAGGAGTAGAAATCAGAAGTATTCAGATCAACAGAGGTATTTTTCACGGAGATTCACTATCCCCTCTGCTGTTTTGCATTAGTTTGATACCACTATCTAGACAGTTGTCGCAAGCTGACTTTGGATATTAGCTCCATGGTGATGAAAGGCCAGTTTCACATTTGTTTTACATGGATGATCTGGAAGTGTTTGCTAAGAATGAAGCGATTCTCTCCCAAATGCTGTCTGTCGTGAATGACTTTAGCAATGACATCTGCATGAAGTTTGGTCTTGACAAGTGTGCAAAGATCAATTTAAAAAGAGGCAAACTGACGTCTGAGAACATTGAAATTAATACGCACACTGTGATTCAAGATCTTGAGCCAGGTAAAACTTACAAATATCTAGGCATTAAAGAATGTGAAACCATCTCGAACGAGACAATGAAAGAGTGAATTCATAGGGAGTATTATAGGAGAGTCAGACTGATCCTGCAGTCCGCTCTAAATTCCAGGAATAAAATATCTCCAATAGGTAGTTTGGCGGTGCCTGTAGCCGAAAACAGTTTTGGACTAGTGGACTGGACTGAGCAAGAAATTCGCACCATGGATCGAAAAACCAGAAAACTGCTAACAATGCATCATGTTTCCTACCCTCGAGCTGATGTATATACAAGGACTTAATGTGTCACGTAAGGAAGGAGGAAGAGGCTTCAGTCAAATTGAGGCCTCCTGGCACAACGCAATAGTCGGGTTGGGGAAGTATGTAGTCAGCCATCAAGATGACCCACTAATGAGGCAGGTCATGAAATCTGACCGAAGAATGGCAATCAGAGGCATTGTTAGTGTAACAAGGAGCATTGTGAAGAAAACTAGGCAAGACACGTCGATTAACACAGACAATGGACTTCTGATGCTGCTAAACATAAAGTGTGAGACACAAAAAATGTTAAAGAAATCGTGAAGAGACAAACCACTCCACGGACAATATCTAAAAAGAATGGACAAAGTGCTAATCAATAAAGATCAATCATTTATGTGGCTAAAAAGTGGAAGAATGGAGCCAGAATCGGAAGCAGTTCTTGTAGCTGCTCAAGATCAGGCGTTGAGAACACGACATTATGATAAAGCGGTTCTCAAAATTTCCCAAGATGATAAATGCCGCTATTGCCAGGAGCAAGTAGAAACCATTGATCATATTGTTTTAGCTTGTCCAATCCTAGCAAAGACCGAATACCTGAAAAGACATGACAGGGTGTGTAGCTACCTTCACTGGCAGATCTGCACCGCCCTCGAAGTTCCAAAGACATGCCCAAGTGGTACGAACACTCACCAAAACCGGTGACGTCTGTTGGATTGTGTACGATATTGTACGACCAACAAATTCAAACTGATCGCATGATAGCGGCAAACAAACCGAATATAGTTATCCGGGATTTGTCGAATAAATCGTGTTTACTTGACGATGTTGCTGTACTTTGCGATCAAAACGTCGTTACCAAGGAGGCAGAGAAACGTCTTAAGTACAAGAGATTGGAAATCGAGATCAGCCAAATGTGGAGTGTAAAAGCACAGGTCGTACCGATAGCTATCGGAGCTCTGGGATTTGTTCCGCAAAATTTGAGTAAGAACTTGTCTAAACTCCCAGGTAATTCAAAAGACTGGGAAGTGCAAGAAATAGCCTTATTTGGAACAGCCCACATTTTGCGCAAAGTATTGTAGAGGCACTGACAGTCACCGGATCTGCTCCTTATGTAGCTGGTTGCAACCTGGAGTAGATTTTATATTCAGCCGACTCATAACATCTTTAGTCGTGATGTAGTGGAATAATAATAATAATAACAACAGTTTTAAAATTTACGCAGGGCGTTGTAAGGGCTCTAATGATCGAGCGGCTACAAAATGCTCGAGGGATTTTTGTCGCCCGAGATTATTGGAACCAGTTAACACCCGTAGAATTAAATAATTTTATTTTTTACCTAATTTTATTGATTGAGATTTACTTATTTACTAATTAACTAGATGCAAACTTAACTCGGTTTGTCTTTTCCTATTTCCCTCTCATAATTCCCTCCATAAGGGAACATGTAGCACCAGAGGCGTCTCTACGATATGGCTGACATGGCACATGCTATGAGCACCACTTACAAAAGGCGCTATTTATAGTATACCCGCTAAAACAAACTAGTGGTGCTACAGAATGGCACAGACTTTCCCGTATTAGTTTTATATTTTCCTGGGTCTTCGCTAGCTATTCGGAATTGCCACATACTCTTTCTTGCCAGCTACCATCTATCATCGCCAAAAGTACATTTTTTGTCATTTTCTTAATTTTTCGGTTTCCTATTGGTAGAACAGAAACATTAATTTTAGAATATTAAAGAACACAAAAACCTAGCCGTAAATGGCAATTTTCTTTTAAAAATTATGTGCCGTTTAAGAGAAAATGGCGTTTTAGCACTACTAAAAATGCGAAATTTGAAGCTCATTTTCACAGAAAATTTTTGCGTTTTCAAAATACTTTATTTGAAGTTATTTGAAGCACTTACACTCATAAATATAATAATGTTTACAAATTGCTGGTAATGTACATATTAAAGATGTGAGAGATCTTTAAAAAAATTATATTTATATAATTTTTGAAAAAAAAACAAAAAAAAATCAAAATACACTTAATGCTATACTAAAGAGTATAATTAGCACTATCCGTTACAAAAGTTTCAAGAAAAAAATTGCAGCCATATACGAGAAAATGACGTTTGAGCATTTCTGAAAATGCCGAAATTTGAGCTACTTTTCACAGAAAACGGTAGTGTTTTCGAGAAGCTTTACTTGACATTATTTAAAGCATATATACGCCTAAATATAATATTGTAAAAAAATCGCCGATAATGTTAATATTAACGACGTGAAAGGCAAGTAAAAAAATTACATTCTTGTAATTTTTGAAAAAACCAACCGATAGACCAAAATGGCTTTTATGTCATTGATAGAGTACATTTACCACTACCCCTACCAAAAGTTTAAAGAAAAAATTTGGAGCCGTTTTTGAGAAAATTTTGTTTTTGTAATTTTTTAAAATTGCACATATTGCACGCAATATTGCACGAAAACTACCAAAATTGTGAAAAACATTTACATGAGCTTTATTAATGAACTGAATATGCAGAACAAATTTTATTTGAAGAAAAAATCTCTATCTTCAATTTTGTAGTTGGAGAAAGACGCCGCAAAAAAATCAAACTTTCACAATTTTCGAAAATTCAGAGCTGTACGTGAAAATCGGACCTATGCCATGTTAAAAAGTGCATTTTCCTCTATTCATACAAGAAATTTAAAGAAAAAATTTGGAGCCGTTTTTGAGAAAATGTTGAAAATCCCTGGGGAGCTTCATATAAAGTACCCCCAAATTTTAAAGAATCTTTTTCAAAATCACAAAGCTTTGACTAGAATCAGATCGACTGGGGAATATCAATTTTGAAGAAAATCGACCGAACGGTTTAGGCGCTAGCGTTGATCACAGACGGACAGACGGACAGACGGACAGACGGACGGAATGCCGTCAATCGATTTTTAAGTATAAAGAAGCAACAAATCATGGATTTTGACCACACCACGAGATAGAGGATTTTTTTTCTTAATTTAGCAACTGGTTTTATCCACTTATTCGTTTTCACGGCCCGGCAATTAATTTTTTTCCGCCGAAAATTGGCCATTTTTTCGCGCAGCATTACATAACTTTCCCTATATTACGTATATCACTCCGTGTATACGTACGTATACGGGAAAGTAAAAACAACAACCATAATTTGAAGTATCCTAAGGGGCGCAAATTCTATGCTTGCCATGGGCGCCTGAATACCTAGATACGCCTCTGTGTAGCATCATTCAACTGCTTTCATTTTTTCCGTCGTCACCACAATCCTCTGGATCCACATTTTTGCAGTGTATATCGAACTCCGTACTGAAGGCAATGACAAGCTATCGATAAAAGAATAAACTTGATGGTGGCGGCGCAGAATGCGTTACTCACAGGGCTGCGTGGCGCCCCAGCCGGTGGCGATGGCCTGGCGGTGCTGGATGCGGCGGCGCGTGTGCAGGCAGGCCGGCTTGATGGCGCCGGTGAAGGCGACCCGGCGCCCCAGCCGCAGCAGGCCGATGTCGTTGTGGCGACTGTCCGGCCGGAAGAGCGGGTGCGGGATGCGCTGCGCCACGTGGTAGTTCCGGAAGTTCATCACCTTGGAGTCGTTGTGGGCGTTGAGCGCGCCCAGACGCACCCACCGCGCCTCACCCCTGCGACACGACTTTTTTTTTTTAAATCAGTGATTACGTATTTTGGGAATTGTACTTAAGGGGTCATCCATGAATTACGTAACGCTAAAGGGGAAGGAGGGGGTCAGAGGCAGCGTTACGCTACTTTACATAGAGATAGGGAAGTGCGTTACAAGAGGGAGGAGGTATTGAAAATATTCGAAATTTGTGTTACGTAATTTATGGACGGCCCCTAAATATTTTTTGTACATTTTTGACTTCTTAGGGATAATTTTCTTTTCTGTTTATTTATACATAGACAAAGATAAAGCAACCGGTTGAAGTCCTGAGACTAATTTACTCATTTGAAAGTTGGTTCAACAATAAATAATCGAAAATCGTTAAATCAAGTTAAAATAGTAGTTTGCGTAACAAGGGCGCGAAACAGGTGATTCACGCACGAGTCAAGTCTGTTGTCCGAGCGCAGCAAGGACGACAAAGAAACGAGTGTGGGAATCACCTTGTGCTCTTGTTGCGTATTGTGATAAGCCAGAAACTCCCGGTTTTATTTGAACAGAAAAATCGGCATCAAAACATTATGAATACCACATAAATTAGTGCCTATATAGCATGCTTATAGTCAAAAGCATGCTTGTAGTCAATAGCATGCTAATTGTCAAAGAATACACGTTGTCAGGGCGACCGATAAACAAGAAGTTCCATGATCGCAAGTAGGATGCTCTTCATTGCAGGAAGGGAGGCAGGGCCCCTTAGGACTATATAAATAATGTATGGAGGAGGTGGTGCTACCCGTAGTCTTGTCATTTTATAATACACTTTTTCTCAACATCAGCCAGAGTGGTTGCATTTGACCAAACCGGTACAAGTATTTTCAGTTAGAATTGGATTTAGTGATTCAATCATAGGGAAGTGGGTGATACATAATTAGTTTTCACATGCTCAAGAGTTGTATGCTCAAGATTCATATGTTAACATTTTTGGGACAATTTGTGTTCTAAATTGAAAATTACATCTAATTTTTTTTATGTTAGAAAGGAAATTATGATAGGATAGATTCATAAACGGGAGTGATATTTTAACAAATTGTGTAAAACATAGTCGCGAGTTGGTGTCCATCTGAGACACAGTACACGGAAATTCGCAATCGCGGAATAATTTATTTGCAGTTGTTTTTTTATGAGTCTACCAAATAACGTCGGAGACATTTGCAAACTGATTTTGACATTAGAGAAGATTACTGTAGCAGTAACATCAACACAAGCATCTAATGGAAGGCATCAAGACAGAAGATTTGGAATTCATCCGAGAATTCGGCGTTGCGCGCGAAGATCACAGTAAGCCCATGAACTTTAATTCGCCCATGAACGTTATTATTTTGAAAAAAAGACTGATGACTTGTAGCTAGATGCCATCAATTCAAATAATCAGTTTCAATCAGCAGAACTTCTAGCAATTGTAATTCTGTATAGAAATGCACGTCCACATACGACAGGTAAGAAGGTAGCATGTTGTATGTTGAAACCTACAAGCAAAAATACAGGTGGACCATCTACGTTGTCCACAGCAAACATCTTGAAAACGATTCGAGATATCATGATGCTATTTGCACTATGTTGTTGCAGGTGATGGGGCAAATAACATATTTCGTTTTATTGTTTCCAACATATGTGACTTTAAAGATATTGACACAATTTTGATTTTTTAAATGGAAGTATACATTTTGTTTCTCCATCATTCTAAAGATCTTTCAAAGTGGAATACAATGATATAAATATTGCTAATATTCAAAAGTTTTTGTTGCAAAAACACTGCAATTAGAACTTGGTAAATGCCATGCTTTAGTGCGCAAGGACAACTGACCTTGCTGATATCATACGTGAGTCGACACACCTTGTCGGAAAACATGAATGTTCGTCGATTACGAGACTTCCTACGCTCTTGATAATTCTATTTTTTATTTTCCTGTATACGTACGTATATACGGAGTAGTATACGTAGTATAAGGAAAGTTATGTAAAACTGCGAAAAATCGATTTCGAGATTATAACGGAAATACACGTTTGGGGTCCCTTGATACCGAAAAGTGTTTTTTTTTTCAAAAAGTACGTCCGTCCGTCTGTCCGACTGTCAGTCTGTCCGCGTAAACCATATGTGCGATTTCTTCCAAAATGGATATTCTCCGGTCAATATGCTTCCACTCAAGGCGCCCCGATTTTGAAAAGCTTTCTTCAAAATTTGGGGGTACTTTACATGTAGCCCCCCGGACATTTTCGAAATTTTCTCAATTTTTTTCCCTTTAAATTTCTTGTAAGAATATAGTAAAATATACTTATTAAGGTGGCGTAGGTCTCATTTCCACGGTTAACTCTAAATTTTCGCAAAAGTTTGAATTTTTTGGCGCCTTCCTACAAGTACAAAATTGTAGATAGAGATTTTTCTTCCAAATAAATGTGTTCTCCATAGTGAGTTCTATCAATAAAGTCATGTACATTTTTTAAAAATAATAGCAGTTTTCGCGCAATATTTCGCGCAATATTACATGAAATATTTGCAATTTTAAAAAATTACAAAAGCAACATTTTCTCAAAAATGTCTCCAAATTTTTTCTATAAACTTTTGGTAGAGATAGTGCTAAATGTACTCTATAAAATGACATAATTGTCAAATTGCTCTATTATTTTTTTTTTCAAAAATTACAAAAATGATTTTTATTGTCTTCCACGTCGGTAATATTTAGATTAGCGGCGATTTGTTTACACCATTATATTTACGAGTACATGTGCTTTAAATAATGTCAAGTAAAGTTTCTCGAAAACTCAGCCGTTTTCTGTGAAAACTAGCTCACAATTCCGCATTTTCAGGAACGCTCAAACGCCATTTTCTCATAAATGGCTCCAATTATTTTCAAATTTTGGGAACTGGTAGTGCCAATTGCACTTTTTTAGATGACGTAAAGTTATTTTGGGGGTATTTTTTTTGTTTTAGCCAAAATTACATAAATGTAATTTGTTTAAAGGATCTCTCACATTTTTAACATTCACATTTTGAGCTATTTGTCAACACTATTCTATTTGTAAAGCAAGCACTTCAAATGACTTGAAATTAAGTTTTTCGAAAACAGCAAAGTTTTCTGTGAAAAAGAACTTCAAATTTTGCACTTTTAGTAGCGCTTAAACATTATTTTAAAAAAAAAACGACTCCAAATTTTTTAAATAAAATTGCCATTTAGAACGAAGTTTTACTGTTTTTTAATATTTTAAAATTAATATTCTCGTTCTACCATTAGAAAACCGAAAAATTAAGAAAATGTCAAAAAATGTACTTTGGGCGGCGATAGATGGCAGCTGGCAGGAGTATTTGGTAATTCCGAATTCTAGCCCATACCCAAGGAAATAGAAAACTAATACGGGAAAGTCTGTGCCATTCTATAACACCACTACTTAACTTTATAATATCCCATAATGCATTATAATACATCATTAATATGCATTTGGCAGTGAATGTAATAAATAATAATATTTTCACTAGTTATCAATCTCAAACCACAATTCATACACACTCATATCATTAAGCATCGAAATGCATTAAAGTATGTTAAATTCGAAGTCCATACAGCGCATGATTATAAAACTGTGAATGGCTTGGTTCAAAAGCGCAACATGCCACATGAAAAGAAAGGAGAAATGATTAATTGTCGAGAGAAGTCATTACATAAAAGTTTTAAAATTTTTTATAAAATACAAATACACCATATTATTTTTTTTAAACTAACTGAAAAAATAATAAAATTGGTTAAAACAAGGAACTTGTGATTTGTCGCATTGTTTTCTCAAACACTTCATTTGTAAGGAAACGCAATGGAATTCAAATTAACATGACCCACTAATAATTAAAAATATAAATTAAAATTGATCAAAACAGATAAACCAGTGAGATATTTAGGAGTACTTCTCGACCAAAAACTAACGTGGAAATATCACATAAAAAAATAGCTAATAAAACATACGTGAAAATAGAAAAAACATATCCACTCATAAATAGCCACTCCAGACTAGCATAGAAAGTGGGATAACTATTCAAATTCATTATCAGACCATCGCTTACTTACGTTTGCCCTGTCTGGTGGTGGTGGTGGTGGTGGGGTGGTAAGGGGGGTCGACCGAACGGCAAGAAAGAGTGAAGAATGGCAGCAACTGAAGATGAAAGAAGCTATGGGTTCCAAAACAACTTAATGAAGAGCACAAGCGCAATCGTGTGAGAATCGTGTGTTGGAGCATCCTGCGCACAGTCCCAATCTCGCCCCGTCGGAATACCATATGTTTGGTCCGTCGATTCTGCTCCGAATAACAGTTCAAAGAAGTAGTGTATACGCACCTTGCTGCACAATCAAAAACCTTTTTTTCAGAAGGTATCGGAAAGTTTGTGCAAAGATGGACCAAGTGTATGGAAACGAAGGGTGACTATGTTAAAAAATGATATCAATAAAAATTGTGTATTCTTTCTGTAATAAACTATAAACATTGATTGCAGAAACTTATTGACTTACCCTCGTGGATATATATATATATATATATATATATATATATATATATATTTATATATATATATATATATATATATATATAGGTATAGGTAAGGTAAACTCTTGACACCGTGCGACCGATCTAAATGAAAGTTAGCACTTCTGCGTATATTTTCGCCGACAAGTTTTATGTGCTTATGTGAAGGTTAATTCTGTTGTAACTCCACTAAATGGCGCTTTAGAACAAAACTAAATATTCACGTCAAATGCAACCTGCAGCACAAAACGAAGCGTTCTAGGGCATTAAAAATGAAAATTTGAGACAGACAGAAAGGGAGATGGAAGGGGAAAGGGAAGATGAAGGGCAGAACAACGTCTGCCGGGTTCCGCTAGTAGAAATAAAGCTGTTAACAAAGCATGGAATATGGAATATGGAAAAAATAGCGTAATGGTAGTTTTTGATCAGGGAATTTCATTTGTCAACTGATGCCGGAAAAAATGTCCACGCTCGTACAAAATCATTCATCGTCCCGGATGTTCAGAAAGAAGTGTACGTAACGTTCCAGTAGATTTACACTTTCACATGGTTCACAAGACCGGAAAATTGTGATCTACTCATACGCAGAATCGGCAACAAATGTTATTGTATTTTCAATTTGACCGAAAATGTAATTAAACCAATCACATGGTTTATAGAAATATTCGACCGTCGGAATCGAAAATGGTTAATGCAAGAGCAATCGCCGTATTGTATTGCCAATTTACTAACAATTTCTAATTAAGAGAGAATGAAACTAATAAAAATGAGGCTGGTAGAAAATTGTTTTCCAAATTTCAGTTGCATGATTTTTCTAACTATTCTTAATATTTGTCATCATTAAAATTTTGTACTTATACGGTTGTAATCACTTATTGAAATGAATCCTTACTGATCATTTGTAATTTTTGACAGTGTTTTTAATTTTTTTGATAACGCATAAGTGATTATACATAGGGCCTACTGATATTGGTTGACTTTTTAATAATATTATTTTGCATATGAAAAGAAACATCGTTTCGGGGATAAGGTTTTTCCCCATTATCGCGTCATCTGAAAACCATGTACATTTTCATAGAGCATGTTCGTTCTCAATTTAAACATTTACAATGTCTAGATTCGAACTAAATAGAGGGCGTGAGGCGGTATGGTAGTAGGCGGTATGTTAGTCGTAGTGTAGGTTGGCATCGTATCTCATGTACTAGCCTGGTAGGAACGCCGTTGCCCGCCATTTGTGATATATCATGTACAACATGTACAGTACTAATGATTAAAACAATTGGCGCACCCGAAAACATTAAATAATCACGATATCAATCTATTATTTCCATTTTATTTCATCGTTTAATTTTTATGCTGAATACGTACAATTTAGAGGAAAGACAATGCCCAGCTGTGAGGATGTATCGGCTGCTAATGAGTGTGCCTCCGCAGTTCCAATTGGAGTCGTTGATGCTCTTTCCCATACCCAATCATCGCCTACGCATAAAATGTTTCACAAATGTCAACTTCTTGGCGATAAACACGGAATTCATTTTATTCATATATCCACATTTTTTTTGAATTTTTAGAATGTATTTCACATTAAAGTAATAAACTGTTGTGTTAAGTAGGTTTCGAGCAAAGATAGAAAAGTAGAGTTAAAGTAAATAAAGAAAAAAATAATAATTATATTCTTTTGTGATAGACGGCAGTGCTGATGGGTAAATTTCTTTGTCAGAATTTGCACTACCATTGATGTGTTTCAAAGATTCCCGTTGTGTACTCATGATCGTACTTTAAGTAATTGTAGTAAAAATTACACATCGGTCACAAACTAGAAACAATCTATTCATGATTATTTAGTAATTTTTTCATTACCCTTTTTCATATCAGTTGAAAATGGAAATCATATAAAGGAGATCTTTATCCAAGAATTTCAGCATTGTAATCGAATCAATTTTAAGCCATAAATTATAAGAGATGATTCACAATAATGTTTATAACTTACTTTTAATGTTTACTTAGTCAAAATTATTTCTTAATAAATATTCTATTTTCAATTTTAATTTTATTCTCTTATTAATAATTAATCGTGTCATTTTATTCATATACGGCATTTGGCCACATATTTGAATTTGTAAAAACTTTTTTAAAGCATTTTTGTAAAATCTTATGTAGGAAGAAATATGTCAACTGTAAAATCACTGTGGCTATTTGTAAGAAAGTGCTATTGTACTAAATGCTGTGCTAGCCTATAAGACGCCTTTGAGCAAAATTCAAAATCGCCTGTTTCGTCGCCCATCACCTTCTTTCCGCTAGTTGGTGAAAGGAGCGTAGCGAAATTTGCCTGGTCAGACGGAAGAGCAGGCCACATGGCGTGAGTCTCGCCACGTAAAATAAGACAATTAAATTCAATTCAATTGCAAATTTATATAAACAAAGTTACAGGCAGAAACGTTTCAACGCACGCGTACGCATATGCACCTATGTGATCACCTGCATGCCTTCATTCTAGGACGCGTTACTGATTGTACATTGGTTTTAGTCACAAATTTGGGAAGCTAAGATTAATCGTGCAAACTGATCAAATGGTAAATGGCGGTCATTTGCTAAACATTTTGTACTTATTTGCAACTAGAATATTCGCGGAGATGTTAAGGTTATTTTTCTGACAGCAATGTTAAATTAAAATGAGCCGTTACGTGAAGAAAGTTAACGTGCGCCAAGACAGTCTCCGCACTGAGCAGCATCAGGGCCTCCTGTTCAAAATTGCATTTATGTCCATAGCAACCCAAATCACTGGGAACAAAATGAAGGGACAACACTTCCAGCATCTGTTATGTTGGTGGTGAGTACGCAATTAACGTACTCACCATTTGTTACAATCTGCAACTCGTGCTACCACATAATTTCAGTTGCCACTGCGAAGAGACATTCCTGGTGCACTGTACTTTTGAAAACAACATGATGACAATACAATTGTTCCAGTGGCAATCAGCACCCTCTCAGACTATTCATCCCTAATTCTTTGCAGAAGATTTTCTTCTCAAGATTTGTAATAAAAGAAAGAGGACACAACTTGATTAATATTACGAATGAAACGGATAAATAAGTGTTTTTTTAAAGTTCACTAAAGTAGGCAAGTAGGGCACGACTTACCATGTGTGGGAACTCGCAAGCTTTTGCTCTCTTTCCACCAATGGCTCTTGGGTTCCTCTGGTGCGGTTGACCTTTCTGGTAAACATCTTGAATGTACTTTCGGCACACTACACTCGAGAAAGAAAGATTTTTTTTAAAAGAACACAAGAAGAACACATTCCCTGTCAATTTTAGCAGTCAACAATTCTAATTGTATTCTTAATTAATTTTTGGTAAGTTAGTGACTACCTGTGTATACAACATTGACCATTTGCGTTTAAGTATTTGAAAATGTGCAGAAAACTGAAATAAAACTTGCAAACAAAATCTATTTGTATTTAATACAACAAACGCCATGCAAGATATTGACATTCACTAATACAAAAAAATGTGAACAAATTTGTATTACCAAATTCGATCACAATGGCATGTTAAAAGAGAAAAAGGTTTAGAACAGGAATGTTAATAACAGCGATGACAGGGTGTATTTTAAAAATTCTTCATTAGTGATGCATTTCGTAATTAAATGAAGGGAACTCACTGCGGTCTGCTTTGGTGTCGCTGGGGCAGCACACCAATGGCATTGGCGGGGGAGAGGGCACTGGGGTGGTCGGCGGAGAGCGCGGGGCAGGGTTCGGTGAGGTGGGAAGTGGAGGATTAGGAGCGGGGCGAGGTGTGAGGTTGGGTGCGGGGCGAGTTGGTGGGCTGGGTGCGGGGCGAGGTGTGGGCGAGGTGTGGGGTTGCTTGAGGCGCGGGTTGAAGGCCTGCGTGCGGGGCGAGATGTAGGGTTGAGTGCGGGGCGGGGTGCAAGGCTCGGTGGGGGGCGATTTGAGGGGCTGGGTGTGGGCGAGCTACGGCTTTGGGCGTGGGACCAGGTGCGTGGCGGGATGCGGGGAAAGATGTGGGTTTGGGTGTAGTTTTGGGCCTTGGAGCGGGGGTGGGGGCGGGGGGCGGGGGGCGGTGTGGGTTGTGGGGCGTGGCGGAGCGCTCGTTGCAGGGCCTGGTGTGGGGCGCAGAGGGCCGGTGGCCGGCCTCGTAACCGTGCACTCGCTGGCAGGTCGGTAAACGCCCACACTTCCATCACCCAGCTGACACGGAGCTCCTCGCACTGCCACAGACAAAAAAGTATTTTATTGTTGCATTTATGTAAATATGTATTTGGCATGTTGGGTCTACAGTCCGATTAGCCGGCCAGCTAACGGTGTCCCCTATGCTTGGGTCTAGTTAAATTCCCATGTTTGGGGGTAAGAACGACATGTGGCGAACGTGATGTATTCCCTTCATCGTAAATAGCAAGATCCGTCTGATTGAGCGTTTCTTCGTCACACAGCTACAGAAACTAAGACAATTTAAATAAAGCTGCAACTCTATTTTTGCTTCGACCGAGAATCGAACCCAGGATCACATCACGGCAACTTAGTAAGTAGCCCATGGTGGCTCCTAGAGGTATTTGTTGAATTTATGCGATGGTAAATATACGGTTTATGACTTAGAGTTTCATAAAAATACATTATAACAATTTATATGTTTTTTTAGAAAATCATCCTTCTATTCCTGTCTTTACTAACACCACTACCTAGAATAGTGAGTTCCACTAGCAAACCTCCTACGTTCTGGCTTCGCTAGCGTTTTACTCTGTAGACGATTTTCCCATCATCCCACTTCTTGAGATTTTGATGAAGTTCGAGAAGTAATGTATTTTAAGCAAACGTGACTTATAAATTCGACGAAATATTAACGATTAACGGTGAGTCCGCCGTCGGTTTAAACTATTTTGAAAATATTTTAAAGTGTCCAAAATTTCTACTGACCAAGTTTCTAAAAAATGAAGTTTTAAAACCTAAACTTGTCTGGTTTTTACATCCTTGACCGTATTATCAGAAAATATTAATCCAGAATTAAAATTAAATAATAAGAAAGTTACAAAAAATGTGTATACATCGTATTAGAAAAGATAGCCCCTTAAGTGAGCACGTCAATGAATGACATTTCAATCGAGCCTAGGAAGCAAGGGTAGCTAATGATAATAGAAATGCAGTTAGGGCTCATTCCTCTCCAAGTGCTGAGTCAAATGTTGGAACCAAAAAATATTTTCTATTTATTTAACATTGTGCGATTGGAAAGAGACGCTTCCAAAGCACTTTTAAGTGAACCAATTACATTTTTTTAAAATTTCTTGAAAGATATATCACGTGTGCTTCTCGTTTACAACCCTTCCACATGGAAAGTATAATTTATCATAGAATTCGAGATTCTGCATGTTTACGATCACTTATTCCACGGAGTGGGCATACCCGAAGAACCGAACATACAAAAATGTAGAAGTTTCCAAAAGAAATTGTTGTTCAAGCAACTCCTTCATGTCAATATACTGACTGTAAATTTCGTCACAACCGTTTAATCTATAATGAAACCTGGAAAATCAACCTTAGAACTGTTAGAAACAAATGCTTTGCTATGATATGGGCATTTAAGATGGTTGGACAGTGAGCGACTACCAAAGATGATGTGGGAATACCATCCTGAAGAAAGAAGATATAGAGGAAGACCAAGAAGGAAGGGGAGGAAGACATAAGATCAATGATGGCGGCGAGAGATTTAGAGGATGATGCTTGGGAAGATCGAAAGAAATGGAGATTAGGCAGCGAGAAACGGCGACAGCTGCGGAATACTCGCTTTACTACTACTACTACCGTTTAATCGGTCGTGAACAAAAGTAAATCTAACACTCACCTGCGGTACTGCCGCCCGCAGGGCTGACCGTGGAGTTGGCGCTCGGTGAAGCCCTTGGGGCGGATGGGCGAGGGGGGGCTGTTGGGGGGTGTGGCGGGCGCAGCGACGGACGCCGAGTCCGAGCGCAGCGCGCTGTGCGGGAGGCGGCGAGGCGCGGAGGCGTTCGCAGCGCCCGCTCGCCCGACGACAGGGCTCGCTGCGGGGGCGTGGCCAGCCTCAAGGGGCGCAGGCGGGTGGAGGGGCGGGTGAGGGCGTGGGTGGCAGCGGCGGAGGTGCTCCCGAGAGGCGGCGGAAGCAAAAGCGACATCAGCACCAGTGCCAGCATGTGTGGCGGTTCGTTCGCTGCCACTGTGCGCCCATGGTCAGTGCAGCGAATTCGCGACTGATGCGCCTCGACCCGCGACGCGTGAAAAAAAAGTCAAAGCAGCTCCCCTCCACGATAAACATGCGAATGGACAGGCATTTTGCGGTCGCCACTGGAAGTGGATATGGGTTTCCAGTGGTTTGTGCTTCCCATTCCAGTTGTTACGCCAATTTCTTCGTACTGTAATATTTTGATTAGCGCACATCATATTTTGTATGAAATAGTTGAAATAAAAATGTCGTGTGAATAGTTGTGTGTTATAATGGGTAACTGAACAATTTAAGTTCATTGATAGCATATGTGTTCGGTTAGCTGACTTTAGTTTTGCTGTGAAGCACTCTGCGGATTAGTCCAGTAAGTAAGTTATATCTGGGACGAATGAGGTGGCGGCGCGGTTCTTAATTGAGATCCCGCACAAACTTATACGTCAGATTGCGGGGTTTCCTCCTCTATGTATCTTCCTTAGCGGATCACCACCAGAGACAGGACAACTTCTCCCTAGTCTCTTGACGCGTGTGGTAGTGTAGTGCATATGTGTGTGTACGTGTCAGTAAGGGGAAAGGAGTGGCAGTGGTGAAGGAACGATCTCGCGTAGTATGTGGCCCGTTTGTTTAGGAGCTCCTCCGGCATTCGCCGCGGAATTGGTTCGGAAAACTATCGAAAAACATACAAACCGGCTGGTAGGTCAATGTCCTGCCAGTCTAGGTCAATGTGGGATAGCCTCTGGTTCTACTGAGCCCCAGTATTGCTGAAACCTATCTGCTTCCCCATTTGTTGCTGCCTTTTAAACGATTTCGATTCTCGCAGAGGTTACCCTGTTAAAATGTAGTGATAATGTCAGCACCTTTAAAAAGGCTAGTAGTATTATTGGAGAAGTCAATCGCCTCAAGATTTGGAAGTTGCACAAAGTTCCTGTCAGTTCAGGGTACTATGTGCTATTTTTATCCCACCACTATTTGCATAGGATCTCTCTTGCAAAAGCATATATGAAAAATTTTAAACTTTCATTTGCACTGGGCCTTAGTGCAAACAGATTGTGTTATTGTTTACATTGCATGCTCTTCTCGATAAAACTGAGGCTTGTTTACACTCCATACCGCTTGAGCAGACCTCAAGTTCAGTGAACGACATCTTAATTGTAACCCCACAACATCTGATATATGGGCACACTCCTAATAATTTTCAATTAGCCTGTAACGCACCTGCGGAGAAAGTAACACAGACGCAATAGTACATTGATCTAAACAACAAGTAGCTCTAATTTGGAAATATTGGTCGCGCATCTACATCCACACCTCGCGACAAACGGATAAATGACAGAAAACACTACCACTATTAAAAGCTAATGATTTAGTTGCCTTACTCGAGGGAACTCCCTCTCTTTTTGGAAAATAGTAATGACTGAGGTTTTTTTCTGAATATCCCAATCGTGAAATTAAAACCAACTGTGTTTAACTATAAATACAAAATGCCCCAATCAGGAAGGTGTATCTCAAGAAGTTTATCGCTTGTTTCTATCCGATTTTTCTTACCGGTTTCTCCATACTGGCCAATCATAAACGCTGACTCATCTATCTTAGGAGGAGGTATACATCGATTGCTATGTCGATGTCCAATAAACCGCGTATGTACTATAACATAACCTCTTTGATTTTAACATTGCTTTCAGTTACTTCCATACTTGGTACAATTTGGAATTCTGTTGGACATAATTTCATTCGTGGAATAGTCCTATTAAATACCTCTCATGCTTTGGAAATTTTCAGATAAATCCCTGACTCGCGAGGCGAGTATTCCAAAGCACTCGTGCTATTACCTGTGATGAAACTGGCATGGTTAGAATAATCCGTGTAAACAGTAGTCAGGGTTTGCGACTGTACCCTATACAAAAACTGCATTTTGGCTAGGTTCGGCACTTGCTTAAGACCATTGCATTGTAACTCTCCTTACTTATCTGCGTTACGCCATGACATTTTTGCTGCGATGCACATTTCCTTTCAAAAACTGCTATTGTTTAATCAGAATTTTTGTTGTGTCTTGCCAACAAGTATGTCAAATCTTTGTTTACTGTATACTTTCATTGGATCCCTATTCAGAATTATTGCTATTCAAACGAGATTTTTTTGTTCCTCCTTGCTGTGTGTAAGACAATATAATAGGAAAAATTTCTCCTAAAACTGAAGCCCAGGAATCTGCCTTTTTTTAAAAAAAATTTGATTAGAATTGTATTTTAGTCTTTTTAGAGTTAGGATAGCAGGATAAAATAGAAACGTATTCTGTCCTAGACCAAAGTCTTTTCTGTACTTTCAATAAGGAAACATTACTGCCTCTCTCGCACTTGGTTTCGTATATGGTTTTCTCTCTTAAGCTTGCCGTATCAACGCTTGAAGAAATTAGTTTGTTTTCCGTGGACAGCTCATCGCAGCTTGTGTTCTCACGGCTAGCGACTGGATTAGACCGAGCCGACAAGCTAGTGTCGAAAATCTTGCAACCGTCGGGACTCGAACCTGGAACCTCCCGGTCAAAGGCACTGCACCGCCATCAGTTGAGGCACTGAGACACCTCTTCTGGTCAAAATAGTTGTTGGATATAGCGAAGATGCCCCTCTGCCCCTTTAACCTCCTTGACCTGCGCCGAGTTACACATCTTTCACCGGACGGGCTTAGAAGCCTAACAATCGCCGGACCGGAAGTTCTTCCACTTCGTCTCCGGCAGTCGTGACGTCCACATGTATGTTGTTGTGAGAAAATGTCGAGGTGGCGGGTGGATCAACATACCGCCTTTTATCCTAATGCATCTGGTATATTTTTCTGAGTGCGACGTTAATTATATGTTCGTACAGAGTGTCGCAAACTTTAAGAACGGACACGATAGTTCGTTTTTACTCCTTTTTTTTGAATAACGTGTAAAAAGGTTTGGCACGTGTGAACTACAGGGGCAGGAGGCATGCCTCCTCTTGCCACTTTGCTATTAACCCACTGTCAAGACTCACACGTAAGCAGACCTGTGTTCAAATACTACCGCTCTGTGTGGCATTTTCCTCGTCCAGGATCAACTACGGATAGATCACGTCCGCGAAATTGAGTGCTTGCGTACGTCTTACTGGGCAAACTGCGGGAGCTGCACTGTCTTTTCAAGAAAACTGTAATGTTTGGTTGTTTAATTGCATGTGTTTTTTATTTGTGTCTTTAGGTGTTTGTGACGCTTTATGCATTAATTACTTCATATTAATTACTCATTGTTCAAGATATTGTACTGATGACTCTATTAACACCGCACATGGTTTGAATGCTATTTACACAGCGTATTTGTTTCTGTAACTTTCATCATTTCTCGTATAATTAAACTAAATGATAAAATGTGGATATTTGTTATCACTCTGAGCCACCGAGGAATGTGAAGTTAGCTGCCCCACCCCAAGATCCTTTCTACAGTCTACAGCTGGGGTAGCAACACCCTCACAATAGTATAGAGACAATACTACACGCGCACGTTTTCGTGATCCTACAGCTCCCTAGTCCTCGCTCAACCCGGTATATAGCACGGCCCGGTAGAAATATGAACTCACGAATCCACTCAGAACGTCACGGCTCAGTGGCAGTGCTGCCCACATTCCTTTTCAACGCGGACTTCCTAGTTTTAGCCCTCTCTTTGAATCGACGTACGTATCATGTTCTTTTTTGTTACTCAAACTATTTCTATTATTATTATTAGTTATTTCTTCAAAATTTTAAAAGAACCTTGCGTTGTTTTCTCATTGGTACGTAGTCCAAGAGGCGCTATTACGTTGAGTGTTCTGTCGATGTAGTTGGCAGCACTGCACTGCCGAGACGTAGAGAGAACCCGCCTCCCTCCGCATCCCCTGCTGTGGAGTATCAAGAAGTACGCGATTAATACACGGCACTGCAAAATCCCTGGAAACATGCTACGCTCCTAGTGGCCCGATCTGTCATAATAATTGTGATATTAAGTACGAAGTGTATGATTTTTAAATTTTATTTATATATGTCTTGTAATTTATTTGAACTCTATATATCACCTCTGGCCAATTTCTAAAGACTATTTACTTTTTTATTTTGCTTCTTTCTCATAAAATTTGTATTATCTTTTGTTATCTTTAACAACCTTTCTGAAATAAAGATTTTATTAAGAAATAATGTTTAGTTTACTAACAATTACGTTCAGTTACGTTTCACAAAGTGATTAAAATATTTTCATTTAGTCATTAGTAACTTTTTGATGGTGCTGTCTTTCGTGGTTGCACAAATTATGAAATAGAGAACAATCGTTTTTTCGATTCCCTTGTGATGAAAACGTTTTAAGTGCGTATTATACAAATACTCATCATTCCGCAATCCAATGCAAATATTAAATTATCGAAGAACTGTTTTGTATTTCTTAAAGTATTGATCATTTACATTTATATCCCAAAAATATAAAATGTAATATTTAAATATAAAAGAATAAAAAATAAATAGAAAATATAATCGTCTCCTATTTTATTTCAGTAGTATCAATTTCTTGTGACTCTCACACGCAACCAATCTCTATAAATGAGGTCCCTAAAGAAAGATAATTTCACGGAGACATGACGGAATTGCCCTTTGACTTTAAAAATGTGAGGAATTTGCTTAAAAAACTCACCTAAATATTCATGTAAAACGCAACCCGCAACACACGTCAGAAGTTTGGAATCTATATCGTTAAATAACTCCTAAACGAAGCGTTCTAGGGCCTTAAAAACATTATTCACGTCGTAATCTACAGGATGAGATCTTCTTGGACCATTCTATTACATTTTTGCTGGTTCGGCGCTTCTCAATTCTATCCCACCTGTTCAGAGCCTATAGAATCTACAACTACATGTGAAATTACTAATTACTTGATATCCTATTCGATTGAATTACGCGGATGTACATCTTTACTTGATAATAAAGTTCAATTGACAAGGGTGTATTATATTGTTATCAATTACAAGATGACATACAGAACACGTGACGGAGGATAAGAGGGTCTTGAAGAAAAATGTATATTACAGGCTTAATATTGAAATGGAAAAATAAGGAAGAGGGTTGGGTTTTAATATGCGAGAGTTTTCGCACAGGTATGCTAGTATTACAATAATAATAATAACAATAATGTAAATAATAGGTTAATTAGAAACTACATAACTCCAAAAGGTATGGTATTTGAATTTGTTGCCCATTATTCTGCTCAAGTCATTAGATTCGCTAGGGACTATGTATTGGTCTCTATAGTATTTAATTGAAGTTCCTCGTTGGACGCTCCATGGCGTGTTGCAGTGTATTATGGGCTAAAATACAAATTTCCCGCCCAATAGTTGGTGGTGGGGTAGGAGTTCTCTTTTTTGATGCCAAATAGAGCCACATAACGGTTGTGCGGTGGCGAGGCGGATTTGGGGCTTGGAGCCGATGTAAGGAATATATCTTTCACCGTGGGCTTGGGAGGGGAGCACAAAATAGTTCGATCGTTCATTCGTTCTTTCTCTCGCTCGTTTCTTCCCTTGTTCCACGGTGTAAGATATACAGATGTGTTCACTCCCAGTCTAAAACTGAAGCTTATGTGAGGATGGTTCTCACAGTTCTCGCATATAAGCGTTGCGATCTTTGGGTCTCATTTGGGCAAGGTCGTGATTGGTCGTGATCCATTCGACAGCTCTGTGGCCAGCTCATTTCTAATTTCAAGTCAGTGATTTTGTCGTTTCGCGGTGGAATTGGTAAAGTCTAGAACGAACAGTTACGAAATGGGTAGGGAATGTTTTTGTAAAACTGTGTAATAGCCACAGTTTAAGACGTCATCTTAAGATGTATATATTACACCGTGTCCCAAACCGATCATGCGTACTGTACGGACAAGGGAGGAACTAGCCTAAGTTGGCTTCAGAAAATTTGCCCCAAACACGGCTAGTTAAGACACCTACACACCGTGCCTTTCACCGTGGGCTTGGGAGGGCAAATAGTTTGATCGTTCATTCGCACCTTCGCTCGTCCATTCCTTCGCTTGCTTCTTCCTTTACTCGTTCGTTCCTTTGCTCGTTTGTTCCTTCGCTCGCTCGCTCGCTCGCTCTCCGCCGTCACTCCACGACCTTCTGTCTCTTTTCCCGTTTATGCTCCGCCCGCATGCCCGGATTTTCCTTGTGCATCTGCACACGAATTTCAAAAGAAAAAAACAATCACCGTGTACCTACTAGTCTGATTCGCTGTTGCTACTACTATCAATGCCGGCTCGTGTTTGGTGGATGACCTATATAAATTCAACGACTCACATTTTCTGCGATTTTGTGCGAGCTCTGTGCAGCGGCGCTGGGCGACGAGAAGCATGAACGCTATCTTGCGTGCTCTCCTGCTTGCTTGGAGACCCTTGTGGTGAGTGACGTATTCAAATCAACCATTTTAAAAATCACCTTTCTTTTATGTAACAGTATAAGAGTCACGTACCATGATAATGGACAAAATGACTTTAATTTTTGAAATAGATTCATATACGTAGCAAAATGGTAGTTCGATCCCAACGCTAAATAAACTAATGGTGCTAAACAGCATGTACTTTCTCGCGTTTAGTAATAGTTATGTAATACAATATATACCAAAATTTCTCTGCGAATTAACACATCTCAGTCATCATGTTTGTAAAGCTCATTTGAAATCGTAGAACATTTGGTGCGAAAATTAAATAGTTTCAAGCAATAGACATTTACTTTCCGCTATACTAAACGTATGAATAGTGTAGGGAAAGTTATGTAATGCTGCGCGGAAAAACGGCGGATTTTCGGCAGAAAACCGCTTAATTCAGGGCCCTCATAACAAAAAGTTGATAATCCAGTTGTTAAATTAAGAAAAAAAAATCTAAAACGTGGTGTAGCCAGAATCTCGGTTTTGTGGTCCTAGATACCGAAAAACCAATTGAAAGCAAATCGTCTCTCCGTCAGTTCGTTTATCTGTGAACGAAGTTAGCGACTAAACCGTTTAGCCGATTTTCTCCAAAATTCATACTCCCCAGTCGATCTGACTGATCTCGCGGTCCCTTGAATTTGAAATCGATATTTTAATTTTGGATGGCACTTGATATGAAGTCCCTGGGACATTTTCAAAATAAAAATGGAACCAACAATTTTGATTAAATTTTGTTGTTGGATAATCTGATAGTTAAGGGAATGGCGTAGGTTTCATGTCGGTTGAAAACTGATTTTTCGAAAAGTGAAAAAATTCAAATTTTTTTCGCCATCTTCCTACAACCACAATTATGAAGATACATTTTTTTCTCAATGAAATGTATTCATAAAAATATTTTCAAATAAGATCATGTTCAATTTTTCAAAAACATAAGTATTTTTGTGAAAATGTGTGTCAAACATAGACATTTTTTATTTTCTTTAAACCAATTTTGTCTTAAAAACCGCACAACATTTTTTGATTAAGTTGGGACGTGAGATAGCATAAAGGAAGCTTAAGAGAATGGTGCAGGTTTCATATTCGTTGAAATGTCTGATTTTGCAAAAATTTTAAAAAATCGGCACCTTTCTACAACTACAATGGTGAAGATACAATTGTTTTTCTTAATGAAATATGTGCTCATCAAAAACAGATCTTCAAAGAAGGTGTTGTTGAATTTTTTGAAAATATGGGTAGTTTTTTCAATAATTTCCTGACAAACATAATATCCCGCTCGAAATTCATTGGAATAAGATTTGTGTTTTCTGACATATCATTGTGATTTACTTACTGCAGTAATCAACAAATATCACTTGAATCCCAAGTTTCTTACGAAAATCTTAATGAACAATGAACGTACAATGAAACTCACACCGCACTGTTAACAAACATCCCCCATATTGTCAACTGTAGCACTATTGCGGTCAAAATAAATATTGCATAATACTTGAAAAGGGTCCCTTCCCAGCATTTACAAGCAAAATATTAGGGTAATTAACACGGTGTTGGACCAAGCGGTCATTCCAATTATAGTTGGAGTGGCCAATCACTGTACCGTTTACCCTATATAATACAGTATGGTATTAGGGGACTGATTTAATACTTGTGTAAACTAGATTACGCTCTTAGATCAGCATAGTATGAACAGTTAACACTTTTTTCAGGCCGTCGAATGTACCTTCTTTGATTGGGACTTGGAGAAGAAGTGCTTGAAAGAATCAGCCTTAACCAGAGGTGAGCTACTACATCATCATACATTGAGAACTATCTGAAGTAATCTGGCGCTGACCGAACATTTTATTTACCACAATGATATATTCATCGAAACTAGTGGTACTAAAACAGAATGAACTTTCTCTTCCGTATTTTCATGTAAAATTACGCGAAAAGTACTTAAATTTTCAAAAAATTATAAATGCTCTTATTTCAGAATCTTTTAAGGAACAGATTTCATTAAGGGAAAATCTCAACTTTTGCCATTTTCGAAAAATCAGGCTTTTTAACGAAAGTGAGACCTGCATCAGTCTGTGAACAACGCTAGCGACTAAACCGTTCAGCCTGTTTTCTCCAAAATTGATTCTTCCTGATCGATTTGACTGATCTCGTGATTCCTTGAATTTGAAATCAATATTTTAATTTTGAGGGGTAATTTACATGAAGCCCTTGGGACATTATCAAAATTTTCAAGAAAATGGTGCGAACAGTTTTGACAAAATTTTGTTGTTGGATAGTCTGAAGACCATTTAAGAGAATAGCGAAAGTCTCATGTTGGTTGAAAACTGATTTTTCGAAAATTGAAAAAATTCATAATTTTTTCCGCATCTTCCTACAACTACAATTATGAAGATACATTTTTTCTTAATGAAATGTGTTCATAAAAAACTGGTTTTTAAAGAACGTCATGTTCAACTTTTCAAAAACATAAGTTGTTTTGCAAAAATTTGTGTCAAATATTGACATTTTTTAAATTTTCTTTAAACTATTTTATTTTAAAACCCCGAACGTTTTTTGATTAAATTAGGACCAGAAATAGCATAAAGGAAGCTTAAGAGAATGGTGCAGGTTTCATATTCGTTGAAATGGCTGATTTTGCAAAAAAAATTAAAAAATTAAAAACATATCGGCGTCTTTCTACAACTACAATTGTGAAGATACAATGCAGCTGTTCAGTTTTATTAATGAAATATGCTAATCAAAAACTTCTTTAAATAAGGTCATGTTGAATTTTTTGAAAATATGAGTAGTTTTTCTATAATTTCCCGAGAAACATAAAAGCACGCTCGGAATCGAGTGCGCTTCGTTTTCGTCATTTCTTACAAGTACAATTGTGAAAATACAATTTTTTCTCAATGAAATGTATTTATCAAATTACATCTTCAAATAAGGTCAGGCTTATTTTTTTTAAAAACGTAGTTTTTTCTATAATTTTGTGACACACATAATAGCCTGCTGCAAATTTACTGTGTTTCAGACAGCTGGATGCGTCGTAAATTAGAATTTGCAATTTTGTATATCATTTGCTTGCACATTTCTTACATTCAAGGCCTTTTGTATTATATTTTTATGCAGTTGTAGAATTCATATTGTTCTGACAACACTGTGCTGGAAACAGTGAGTTTTTCGCTTCTTTGTTGAATTGGACGTTTTCAAATAATAGCTAAGATGTTAGAAGCGCAGAAAGTGCAATATTTCAATTCTAGTTGTTTCCAATAACGTCGGAAAGTACGTGCTGTTGTAGCACTACTAGTTACTTTCTCTTCTATAATATTCTTACAGTCTTGTTTCAGTTATACAATTAGAGGACCGAAAAATTGAGAGAAAATGTGGAAAATGTTGTTTGGGTGGCAAAAACTGGCAGCAGGAAAGATGGAGCCTTAGCAAAAATCTAGACCAGACCACAGAAATTAGGAATCTTACTAGCATGAGTATGTATGTGCCATTCTGTAGCACCATTATTTTTTTTTCTAAACAACGCCAAGAAGTTGTGGGATGAATCCTTTCCCGTTAGAAATCTTGAAATTGTCACTAAGTTTATATTGTAACAGCAGTTCATACTTTTTCGCATTATTTGTTATATATTACAATTTGAACCTGCAAAAGTGTTTTCAAATAAGCAAAAACTAGCGTACCCGTGCGAGAACTCTCGCATGTTAAATCCCACCCTTTCCCTATCCATTTATCTATCCGTTCCATAAAGGAGAGGAACTACTAATGTACTTACAGAATATCAAACAAAATAACAATGCAATTGATGTTTTAAACAAATTTTCAATTGAAGTTTATTCAACATTATTGAGAGATGTTCTTGGAACAAATCATACTTCTTTAAAAACAACATTTGAAGAAATTTTCAATCTTCCTTGAGAGTTAGCTTTTCGCTTTCGTTGATAGTCAAATAATAGAAAAGGTTTTTACTCTTGAGAAAGCCAAGTAAAGTAGTGCGAAAATACCGGATCGGCCAAGAACAGACCTACTCATTGCAACATTATTTAACTTTCCTTGATTTGTTATGAAGAACCGAGTGGGTTTTGGAGAGTCAGGGTGCCAGCTTGCTGGGGTGAGAAAATTGAAAAATTATTTGTTTACTAAAAAGTATTGAATTATTTTCTGCGTCCTTACGTACCTCAAGAAAACAATTCAGAGCCAAAAAAATAATCAAACTAATGTTTTCAACATTGAGTACTATATACCATTTGTTAGCATTAGAAACAATTTAGTAGGCATTAGTAAGCCCCACTTCGTACATGGGAATGTTGCTCAAACTATGTTTGCATTTTTAATATCTTAACGAACCGACACCTTGAGGTTAAAATCAAAGGTGTTTTATTTACAATATGAGTTTGCAGTTGGGTGTTGGTGTACATACATCCAGATACCGCCAACATTTAAATCGTGCGTTTGGACTGCGATCGTTGGCAGTTGTCGGGTGACTTGCACTATTCTTTCTATAATTTTAAATTTTGTTGTTTTTTAATTGATTCACGTAGTATTGTTGGCTAGCGCGTTTTGATTTTTGTTTTCCATTTATTTCAAGCTATTTTACTTTAGCTACTTTAAAAAAATTTGTTCTTTGTGTTGTGCCATAGCACAAGTTTTACCCACTACCTCTGCGTACCCGTGCGGGAACTCGCGCATGTTAGACACCACACTCATCCCTATCCTTCTATTTTTATTCTAAGAGGGAAAGTAGTTAACGAAACCTGATTATTTGTTTAAAATCTATAAAGGTAACTTGCAATGTACTAACACAATTACAAATAAAAAATATAAAACAATGCAATTAATGTAAAAGAAATTTTCAATAATATTTATTCAATATCTAGGAGAATTTGCTTGGAACAATTCCCAACACTTACTTTAAGACATTTGAAGTAATTATTCAATATTCTTTGTCAATTAGGTTTTAGTTTTTTCGTGATAGTCACACAAATTTTAGCTTTTTACTTTTGAGAAAGCTACCTGTGTCTGAACCCGTTGACTTGAAAACTTCATCGAAAGATAACGAAAATATTGGTAAAGGTAAAACCAAACACAGTCTTCACTCTTCACTGAACACCCACATCGTTCCACAATTAAGTACACAGCACTTACAGACCATGAAAAAACGTTAATTGAAAAGTTTCACTACACGCATAAGAAACAATCTTCATAGGTATAGCAACTATTATAGTACTTCTAGTTTTTGCTGGAGAGCAAATCTTGAATGAATGATTATGCAAATAAACCTCGTCAGACTGCACAAAGTACGGTGTTAATAGAAAACGTAAATAAAGATTGGCGAATCTAAGGCCTTCTAAGGTATCGCCACAGAAATTGCTACCAGCAGGAAGTACTGAAATATTGAAGTGGCCTTGATAGTATTAAAAGCGTGGAACGAAAAATTACTTGAATGGATCGCAGAATGTCTCATCTTGTAGATTATGGTGTGAAAAACGTTTCTTTGAGGCTTTGGCCTCAAAATTGTGCATTTAAGGCTCTAAAGCGCTGTGCTTATGAGTTATTTGCCGATATAGGTTGGCATGTAATGTGGGTTGCATTTTACATGAATATTTCGATGCGTTTTTTTAAAGTAATCATCCATATTTTTAAAGTGAAAATGGAATTCGTCAAGTCTCCGTGAAATTCTATTTCTTTAGAGCCCTCATTTATAAAGATTGGTTGCGTGTGAGAGCCGGAACCCTAAGGTATACTACTGAAATAATACAGGAGACGATTATTTTCGGAGTCGAAACCCCAAACTCAGTCCATCGAGTTAACTCGTCGTGCACCTTACCATTACTCAACGCTGTCGACCTGACGTACTCACTTGGGCGAACATTTAAAATCTAATTTTCTTCAATATTTCCAAACAGCAATTTTTGATAATTTAATGAATTTAACGAAATTTAGACCTGTTCCATTCTCTTATATCCGTGGAACAAAAATTGGGTAGCTTTTAGAGAAAAATGTTTAATAAATTTCATTAGTTTTAAGCGAAAAGTTCTCGCTCTTTCAAAACATTGCACATGACCTTTTTTTTAAAGAGCTTATTTTCTAGAACAGATTTGTTTGAAACAAAAATCTTCATCTTCAATTTTGCAGATTTGAAATGTTACTTTTAACAACTTTTGAAAATACAGTTTGCCGGAAAATGTCACTAGCACACCTTTTTTGTCCTTTGATGTATATTTGGATAAAAATTTGAAGAAAAAAACTAGAGCGGTTTTTGAGAAAAAATTACACATATATCACGCAAAATTTTGTGAAAACTACTAATATTTTTCAAAAATTGTACATGACCTTAGTTTCTGATCTTTCTTTAAATAACAAATTTCATTGAGAAAAATCTCTATCTTCAACAATTGACGAAAGACACCGAAAAAAATTTGAACTTTTACAACTTTCGAATATCAGTGATTTCAATAAGTGAGACTAGCGCCATTCTTTTAAGGGTCCTTCTGAGGACAATGTTGAAAAAGTTGAGGCTTCATGCAAAGTATTCCCAAAAATCAGAATATCCATTTCAAACGTAGAGGGTTTCGAGTTTATTTAAACAGAAATGATTAATAACATTCCCGAATATATTTGATTGTACCTTTTTTATTAACATAGAGAATTGTAACATAATGGTAAGTGACGAACTGAGTTCGTCAAACAAAGAACAGAAAATTCATATGTGCTACTTCAAAGATTGCAAAACTATGCTCAAGTACGTCCTATATTTTTTTAAATACTTATTTTTTTAAAGAATTCAACATAACATTTTTGAATTTATTATTATTTCAGTTTTAATATTTTACCTTTTCTATAAAAATTAAGTGTAAAAGTGATGAATTGAGACATTTGGGAACCACAGTGGATAAAATTTTTACAAATTTCGAGACTGCCGAAAGGATTCTTCTCCATAATAACGCCTCTTGATATGGAGTAAACCTATACTTAATGCAAATAATACCTGCCTAAAAAATGTCAAATTTCAGAACAATGGCAAGGGATGAGGGATCAGATCGAAGTCCCTGACTCGGCGGAAACCAAGGTGTGTATTTTACTTAGCTCCATTCTATCAATTACTTATATTACAAGAGAGAAAAAAGTTAAACAGTTCATGTTTACATACACACAAGTATAAAAAAATAAAAATTATTTATCAAGTTTAAAAAGCGGGAAATTAGCAACATTTGAAAAACTAGATATTTTCGTTTCGCAGTTACGAGCGTAGAAAACTTATTTGCGTCGGTAAACGAGCTGCATATTTGATATTTCTGCATTGCCAACAAAACAGTAACTCACCCCCAGCTCTACTCTATCACTACATGCAAAAGGAGAGCTCAACAAAACGTGCGCGTAGTGAAGCTACATTTATGCTCAGAAGCAAAACAAAGCCGTCTTAGTATTTGTTCAATGGATCAGAGAAACTGGACAAAAACGTGATCGAGATGGGGGTCACTGACCCGGAAGCTGAAGTACATGACTTAGTATGCCTGTAACAAGTAATTTTTAAAATTATTGTACATATGAATAAGCTTATTGCATTGCTAGGAAAACATGAAAAATAACATAAAACATTATGTAATGTGAAAATCTTGTGGTACACTAATTTCACTTATTGCAATAACCCTATCTACTTCATTGCTATGAGTATAATGAGCTTTCATTTTATAACTTTAAATGAAAAAAAACATTGCCTCGGGATAATTGAGTTACAATATTTCATAACTAAATGCCATGTTTCACGCCAAGTTCCATTAACATTTTGAAAATCGTAAGATGCAACATCGTGCACATCAATGTACCTAATAAGTTATTTTGTCTCTTTTAGAAATTTTTATGCTGTATGATGAAGAAAAAATGGCAGGTAAGTTCTTTACAGGAATATGAAAATGGTTAGTATAAGAATAATACAAAAATAATTGATATTTATGAAATATATAAAAAAAATGTTTTACGCTAACGAAATGACATCCTTAGATAGTAATAGAGTAACCATCGTGTCACAGTTAGACCTCATCTAATCCACCAATCGAGACAAATGATATGTCTTTCGAAGAATTTCCTTGGAGAATTGATCATTTTCCCCCTGATCCATCCACAAAAGTCTTGTAAGAAATTTACAATGTGTTTTGTTTTCTTAAGGAACCAAAAACGCGATATTGATGACTTATGATGTCTACAGTATTAATCAACAGCTCATTCGATACCTCTCGAAAAGACATATCAATTGGCTCATTCCATAGCCGGTTCCATTTAGGACATATTGGAAAAAATGTACAAAAATGCCATTTTTGTGGTTTTTATGCACCTCCGAGTATATTTGCGAAACATTGTAAAATACAAAAAATATCTTTAAACCGCAACCTGTTTAAGCCGGCAACCTGCCTAACCGGAAAATTTCTCCGATCGTGAAATTAAATGTCATTTTACAGAGCGTAAATCGGAAACGTGTCCAACGCAGAAACAGTATGGTTTTTCATGTCCTACAGGGAAAAAACTTGATAAAACGGAATTCCTGTGAATTTAATCCAATTGGTAGAGAGATGCGAATTATTTTTAATGGAATGAACGCAACTGTTATTCTTTTGTAAGTTCTCTGCCCCTGTGAAATGAGATTTAGTCGTGGCAGCCGCACAGTGAAGGAGAGGGGCTTCAGCTGCCAGAGTAGAATTAGACCTTGGGATCACTTGTCTCTGAAGGCCTAAGCCGTAGGGTAATTCTCCACCTCCCGGCCTCTGTGCGTGGGCAGGCGTACGAGGGTGGCTTCTATTCACGCATCTCCCGCGTTGAGAATCGTAAGCCTTTAGCTAGAGACGCATAGGAGAAGCATTGTTCAAGACATGCGAGAGTATCCGCAAGA
>JAHLJT010009774.1:0-23500 GCA_031308135.1 Acheta domesticus
ATAACTAGTAAAATGTGGCTTCGCCGATGCTGTAAAGCCTTTTAAAATTAATTTCATGTGTTGAAAGTTTCTTTCATTCTTCATTTCTTTCATGTCTACTTTGTTCAATTTTTTTTCAATATGTGGCATTGAATTTACCAATGAATCGTAGTAGCTAATAATGTTATACTCCCGTTCAAAAGTTCCCAACACCCAATGGCATTGTATGTTACCTCCATACGAGGTACGAACTTGTGAAAATGCAATTTCAAAATTATAATCGCCATAATAAATACTATTTGCAGTAGCTGTAGTAAATTTTAGTACGGCTACATTTGTTACGCTTTTTGCAAATATGCACAAAACTGCACATAGCACGTTCGCATTACCACAAATACTATATGCAAAAATTAGTTCCTAAAATTCTGTCGTAACATCCTTTACAACTACATTTGATTCTTTCCCGGATTTGCTTAACATTTTCATACTTTTTCCACAAATTTTGAAGAGATTAAAACTGCACAAACTTTGACTAATTTGTGTTCACTTCTACTTCTACATCTGCTCTATTAATCATTCTGTCTTTACCGTAAAATGTTTTTTAGAACAAAGCAAGTGAGGTGCGTACTGTGGACGTTATGCTTTCATCAGAAAGTATTTACTATAATGGCATCAAAGCTCATCCTATCAAACAAGCATCGGGCAAGTTCAAGATCAATCCTAATAACAGTAAGTACTGAAGGACTTAACCCCGACAAACGCAATTGTATAATATATTACTTCTCTCTGCTCCTGGGTAACATACAAGATAAGTTTATGAAAAATACAGAAATCAATGGAATTACATCGCCGTTCCAGTATTCCAATTAATTTCAAACGTACGTTCATGTAATTGTCATATACTACAGACATTAAAGGTCAATTATTTATTTTTCAAGTATAGAACCACAGAAACGCATCGGTTTAAAGAATATTTTCACACACACACAGTCACATAAATAGGCACACCTATAAAATAGTAATTACTAGTTGAATATGGCGTCGCCAACGCTGTTAATTGTTTTAAAACTATTTTCATATGTTCAAATTTTTTTCTCACGTTTCATTTCTTTCATGGCTAGCTTTGTTTAAAAATGTTATTTCAGTATCTTTTATTGTACTTACCAATGAATCGTAGTAACTGTAAATGTTTTACTCCCGTCCAAAAATTCCGGATATGAACTGGTAATATTGCAATTTCAAAATTATAATCGCCGAAAAAATACTTGCATTTCTATGAATGATGTAAATATTTAGAATTTAGTACACGTGTATTTTTTACAGTTTTCTTTCTAATATGAACATAAATGATCACCCCTAAGCTTTCTTCGTTATTCTCCAATGCTAATATAAGATCATTCTCAATTAGTTCGGAAAAGTCTGACTCAAAATCTTCTACTACTATATTTGATTCCCTTTTCTTAATTTCCCCTTTGAGTTACCTAACACTTCCAAATTTTTGTCCTTTAATTTTTTACGGTTTACTCTAAGTCTGATTTGTGTTCTGAAGACGAATGTACAGTGGCCAGCTTAAGTATTCAACCGATCGTCTCAAGCGAAGAATGTGCGAAGAATGCGTAATAAAATGCAAATAAATCGTTGTAGAAAATCGCATTATATTACATAATCATATACTACAAAACCATTCTTACAATCATGGTCTTAAAAGTATAATATCTCAATGTAAAATACATGGATTTATTTCTGTACAAGAAAACGTGGTCCTGCAAAAGTATTCTACCAAATTAAAAAATCGAAAATATATATTACAAACAAAAACCTAATATCTAGTTGCTCGTTCTTTAGCCTCAATAACACTTTGCAAGCGTCTGGGGATTGAATCCACCAACGTTTTTATTTTGCTTGGTTAAATTTTTTCCCACTCGCCAGAACTTGCTTTAAATGTTCATTACTTCTTATTGTGTGTTGGCGTATTCGGTTTTCCAGTTTTTGCCACTCATGTTCAATTACATTAAGAAATGGAGACTGGTTGACGCCATCTTTTGAGACTGGCGCATCTGGTTGTGCTCTTGATTTTTTTAGATTTATCTACTATTTTTAGCGATCTGACTGCATTTTGTGTGTTTAAGTGCTTTCATTACTTATTGCAGGTTAGCTGGAAATATAATTTTGGCTGGTTTTTTGCTCTAACCAACAGCTAACGAATTTTAAATATTACTGAACCTTAACGAACTTCAGAATTACGAGTTAGTGATCAAGTGTCAACATCTATAAACAGAGCAGTTTATTTTCGATTTTATATCACTGTTTTAACTTAATTACTGAAATATTTATTCTATTTTTGTGACGAGTGACTATTCAGTTTATTTTATTTTTGTGGCGAGTGATTATTCAGTTAATTTGAACGTTACGAGGAGGGTGTATCGTGTAGTTTTGAATTTGTTTCAAATCTTATTCAATATTTTGAAGACAAATTTCAGCTAATATCTTTATCTATTTACGGTAAAGTATAGTCGACATTGTATTAAACAGTTGCAGCTTAAGTGAACGAAAATACGTAACCGCATTGCCAAATTTCGTAAGTACTAGCTTTCAATAGATTTTGTAGTTAGCATACCTTCTCTTTCTTGTATCGAATCTTAATTTTTAATTTATCGAATACACATAAATATTACACTTAAAATATTAAGCTAGGTGACTGTTGCTTTTATCTGAGTTTTCTTGTATTTATTCCAATTTTATCACGTACTTTAACACGCATTCGTGACATGGCTACTGTTCGTTCTACTCTTTTTACTCTCTACATCCTCAAAGCCGACCTTCTGAAAGCCTTCACACACGTAAACAGTAATTTAGATAAACATATCCGAAGGCTGGAAGAGGTCGTTCTCTACAATGACGGTTGGGCACAAGTAGGCAACACTGCGAATTTTCCCAACCGTGCACCCGTGACTGCACATAAGACACAGACACCACATCCAGTCGCAATTCAAAACAGATTTAGTGTTTTAGATTATGAAACAGATTTTCCTCGCCTTCCTGATCCTCACAACCCTTCCCTTCCATCGACAAATACATGCACAAACCAACGCAAACAGGCTAGGAAGCGTGTCAAAACCAAAACACGTAAAGCTTCGCATCCTAGCCCACTTGAAAACAAAGCCATTCCTACTGAGCCTAAAAAAACAGGTACTTATTTTAGCTGACAGCCATGGTCGCCATCTTTCCTCCATTCTCAGTAGGAAGTTACCCCCCAACTACACAGTCTCGTCTATTTTTAAACCTAACGGGAGGTTTGCAGACGTGACTGCAGAGTTGGACACTCACACGAAGACAATGACCAATCAGGACACAGTCTTTATCATCGGAGGGCAGAATGACATTAATTTGGGCGGTAACTTTACACCTGAACAACATGTAAACAAATTACAATGTGCCGCCCAAAATACTAACATTGTAGTCTCGACTCTGCCCTTCTGGTACAACAGGCCAACACTCTGCAGCGAGATTAAGCACGCAAACCAACAACTAAAACTGCAACTGAGAAAAACAGATGTAACACTTTTTGAAATGAATTTCCTCTCAGTAAAACACTTCACCCGGCACGGTCTCCACATGAACCTTGCTGGAAAATATGCAGTCGGTGAAAAGCTTGCACAATACATCATCAACTCCAGTCCTACGCAGCCTCCTGCCAAAAATCCATCCCTTTCACCTTCCTTACGTTCCCCACCCCCCACCCTTATTCTGAACCCTCTTACCCCCTCCTGTGAACCTACTCCCGTTTCTTCCATTCCCACTACCAATGACGCCTCTATTTCCTCACAACCTGTGACTGCTGGGACACATTACAACCTTCGACCACGCACTCGAGGTAAAAATGGAGTAAATATATAGCAACTACAGTCAGATGCAGCAGAAAAACATTCGTGTAGGTACTTGCAAAAAATAAAGATATTGCACCATAATGTTCAATCCCTTTCAAATAAAACTGAGTTTATCGAGGCAGCTCTACAGAGCGATTTAAATCAAATGGATGTTCTTTGCTTTACAGAACATTGGTTATCTCCTAATGAACTTAGCATTTTCCAAATTCCAAACTTTTACCTCGCAGGCTATTATTGTAGAAAAAGAGAATCTCATAAAAGTCCTGCATATGGAGGTTCTTGTATTTACGTTAAAAATAATATTGATTCTATCTCCTTGACGGAATTCAATGAGTATTCCGTTGAAAATGTTTTTGAAATTTCTGTTGTACATCTTCCTGTGCTAAAAATGATATTGCTTTGCATCTACAGGCCTCCAACAAACAGAGCTGCAGATTACATTTTGTTCTTAGAAAAACTAGAGATAACACTAATCAAAGTCATCAATCGCTCTTTTGAATCCATTGTTGTATGTGGAGATTTTAACATTGATTTTCTGATCGAATCTTGCGAGAAAGAGCAGTTTCTTAACTTAATTAATTCCTTCAATTTAGATATTACAATAAAAGTACCTACACGGATCACAGTAAATTCAAAGAAGGCAATCGATCAAATTATAA
Organism: Acheta domesticus; assembly: GCA_031308135.1. Taxonomy (NCBI): domain Eukaryota; kingdom Metazoa; phylum Arthropoda; class Insecta; order Orthoptera; family Gryllidae; genus Acheta; species Acheta domesticus. The sequence continues at coordinate 4,526 of JAHLJT010009774.1, forward strand.
TTAACAAAACCACTACTCGACATGAAATTGAAACAAAAGATTTAGGATACAGTGACCACGATGCACAAATTCTTACCATTATACGAAATGCGAACAATGACACAATAAATAATACACGTATGAGTAGAGTGTTTTCTAAAAGTAAAATAAAATTATTCATTGATTACTTGCTGCAGGAGTCATGGGACGCGGTTTATAATACTATTGATACAAACGATAAATATTATTCTTTTTTTTCAACGCTTTCATTTCAACATTTGCTTTCCTCTTCAAAAAAGAAAATTAAATATTTCACGCAAAAACAATTCTTAGATAACACAAGGGATTAGATCATCATGTAAAAACAAACGAGTTCTTTCTTTCATTTCTAAGCATCATAACGTATCTCAAGATTTCCTCCTGTACTTTAAAAAATACAAATCATTGTTAAGAAAAGTCATAAGGCAGGCTAAAATCATGAAATACGATCAGGATATTTTGAACTCAAATAACAAAACAAAATCAATGTGGAATATAGTAAAAAATGCGACCAAACCAACTAGAAACCTTGTAGAGAATGTGGTTTTAAAAGATAACGATAGAGATGTGAACGATCCGGCAACAGTGGCTAGTCTCTTTAACCAATACTTTTCGAGAATTGCTGTCGATCTCACTAAGGGTTTTCAGCCACAAAATTCAACATCTGACGTTTCCCAAAAATCTTAGACACTATGTTCGTTTCCGAAACCTCTTCCTATGAAATTCTCAAAATAATCGGTAAATTAAAAAAATAAATATTCGGCCGGTTTAGATGAATTTCCGGATTGTTTGTTAAAGACGTGCGCGCCAGCCATTATACACCCGTTAACTCACATATTTAATGCATCCTTATGCACCGGAATTTTTCCAGATATTTTAAAACAGCTAAGATTAAGCCGCTCTTCAAAAAGGCAACAAAAATGAAGTTCAAAATTATCGGCCAATTTCTCTTTTGTCAGTTTTTTCAAAAATATTAGAGAGACTTTTTTATGTGCGAATGGAAACCTTTCTCAATAAACACGACGCGTTTTCAAATTGCCAACATGGATTCCGGAAATCAAAATCTACGGAAACAGCCATTTTTTCTTTTCTTAAGGATGTTGCCTCATCATTGGATCAAAACGAAGCAACTATTGGAATATTTTTAGATCTTTCAAAAGCTTTTGACGTCATTGATCATAACATTTAATTTCAAAATTACCTTCGTATGGAATCCGTGGTATTGCTCTAGATTGGCTATGTTCGTACCTTCAACAACGATCTCAGAGAGTAGAAATACCTTACTGGAATGATGGAACTTTATGTACACACCTTTCCGGTTCTTTGCCAATTGCACGTGGAGTCCCGCAAGGATCGATTTTAGGCCCTATTCTCTTCCTATTATACGTAAATGACATGCCCTTAGCGATTCGAAACGGAAGAACAGTTCTCTTTGCGGATGATACAAATATTCTTTGCAACAAAGAAACCGTAAATAGTACAATATCAGACGTTTCAAATTGGTTCCGTAATAACAAATTAAAAGTAAATGAAAATAAAACTGTTTCAATGCAGTTTTCCATATCAAATAAAAAATTCTGTACTCCATTGAAAATGAACGGTGTGCCGTTGACTGATGTTAATGTAACAAAATTTTTAGGTCTATCAATTCAGTCAAACTTCAAATGGAATGCCCACTTAAATGAATTGAACACAAAATAAGTTCATTATGCTACGCGTTCAGAATTCTTTCAAATTCCGTCAGCCTTCATACAGCTCGTTGTGTATATTTTGCCAATGTTCACTCCCGCCTGAGATATGGCATAATATTTTGGGGAAACACATCTTATAGTTCACAGACTTTCAGATTACAAAAAAGAATTGTACGAATAATAAGCAAATCCAACCCACGTGATTCTTGTAAGTCACTCTTTATTAATCTAGGAAATTTACCATTACCTTGTCTCCTGATTTACGAATCAGTAGTTTTTGTCAAAAGTGACTTACTTAAGGGCGGGAATATATTTTCAGCAAACGCCTATGTCTATAAGTATAACACACGACGTAGTAATCATATTCACCAAGTGGCAGTATCAACAGCTCACTACAAAAAATTCACATACAATTCATGTACATTACTCTACAACACTTTGACAGAAGACATTAAACGATTAATTCAATAGAAAAGTTTAAGTCCCAAGTAAAATCTTTTCTGCTGCATAACTGTTTCTATACAATTCGAGACTATATCGAGCATCAAAAAGGAAAGTAGAACTAATTTTAACAATGATAGTTAATGTAGTTATTTATCATTTGGACTGTATAATTCTAAAGAACCTGTAACAAGTATTGTACCACAGTTTCTGGGTTGATAGCCCCCATCTCGATCAGGTTTTTCGTCCAGTTTCCCTGATCCTTGAGCAAATGCTGAGATGGTCCCTTGATTTGCTTCTGGACATAATGTAACTTCATTATTTGTGCACGTCTTCTGAATTTCAGTGGGAAATATAGTTATTCAAATTATCATTTTTCATATTATCGCGGCAAAAAGTATTATTCTTTCATGAAGAACATGAGGGTTCAAAGCAGGAATTTATAGCTAATTTACCTTTGAAAATGGATTTTATTATATAGGAGCGAATATTTTGTCAACAAAACTCGAAAAAAAACCTCTCTTTTCTGTATTCACAATTCGACTAGAATATGGTTTAGGATAGAGACCACAGAATTATGAAAAACGTGCACAAAATTCACTTCTCCCCGTAGCTCGTCACACGCAGTTTTTAACTGTTTTTGACGTAAATAAATAATTACGCCAGCGTGAGTAACTAAGGGTTAAAGTATTATTTGGGTTCTACTATTAGGACACCTATAAATTGAGATAATTTCAAAACTAGTGGTGCTACATAATGGCACAGGCTTTCCTGTACAAGTTTTCTATTTCTTTGGTCGCGGCTAGCTATTCGGTCTAGCCACATACTCTTGTCAGCTGCCATATGTCGCCTCGCGAAGTACTACATTTTTTGACATTTCTTAATTTTTAGGTTTCCTAATAGTAGAACGGAAATATTATTTTAAGAGTATTTTATTATTTTTCAAGAATAGTAAAACTTCGTTCTAAAGGGCAATTTTTGTTGGAAAATTAGAAGCAGTTTTTAAGAACAAGGCGTTTAAGCGCTAACAGTAAATTCGAAATTTGAAGTTCTTTTTCACACAAAAGTTTTGAGTTTGCGAAATACTTCATTAGCAGTCATTTTAAGCAGTTTTACTCACAAATACAATAATGTTTACAAATTGCTGGAAATGTACATATTAACGACGCAAGAGATCTTTCAAAACAATTTGTGAAAAAGAGTAATATCCCAAAATGATCTTACGTCGTATTAAAGAGTACAATTTGCACTATCCGTTCGAAACGTTTGAAGAAAATTTTTGGAGCCATTTAAACGAAATTGGCGTTTGGACGTTTCTGACAATGTGGAATTTTTAGCTAGTTTTCAAAGAAAACGGTTGAGTTTTCGAGAAACTTTATATGACAATATTTAAAACACGTGCTCTCATAAATATAATAATGGGAACAATTTGCCACTAATATAAATACTAACGACGTGAGATACAAGTCCACGATAAAATCACAAAATTAAATTTTTGTAATTTTTGATAAAGTAATAGGATAGAGCAATTGGGCGATTATGACATCTCCTAGTACATAAGTCACTATTCCTATCAGAAGTTTAAAGAAAAAAATTAGCGCCGTTTTTGAGAAAATTTTGTCTCTGTAATTATTTTTAAAATTTGACACATTGCACGCAACATTCTGCGAAAACTAGTAACATTTTCACAACATGTACACGACTTCAATGAAAGAATTAATTATGGACAACGAATTTCATTTGAAGGGAAAATCTCTACCTTCAATTTTGTAGTTGTAGGAAGCCGCTGATGTTAATTCAAACTTTCGCAATTATCGAAAATTCGGAGTTCACTGTGAAAATCAGACCTTTGCCACCTTTATAAGTGAATTTTACTTTATTGTTACAAGAAATTTAAATAAACGCTTGCAGCAGATTTTGAGAACAAAAATTTAAATTCGCTTTTACTTCAAGCATTACTTCAAGCATTACGTGAAGCATTATTTAAAGTACTTCAAACAGGGAAAGCAATACCTTGACTAAACAAAATATTTAACTACAAACGATTCAAAAATGATAAATTCAAATTATAGTTTCATCATTCACTGTCAAATTTCACGTACGTTTCTCAACCACTTACGTACCTTTTAGCGGTTTCACTTTCGGCAATTTAAATTGATATAAGGTGCACAGGAGTAATGGAAATTTTCGCAACCAGAAACAGCATTCGAACGATTTCAGTAATAAAATTATTCTAAAAATGCACATGAAATGAAATAACATAAGTAATACTCAACGTTGACAATAAAACTACAACACTAATATGTATTATTAATGACACACACACACACACACACACACTTATGCGTATAATCACATTTGCCCTAATACCAGCAAATAATTCTAGAAAATGTTATAAAAACAAAATATTTAGAAAACTTTTCAATTGATGCGATGGTGTACATTTCGTTTCAGTGCAATAGATACTTTTCATTCTGTGTGTGATTAAAAAACATCTTCATTTTTCAACATTATTTTGATTTTTGTGCACCAAATATCTTGGCCAAAATCAAGCTTTTGGATTATGGGACAAAATTGAACTCTTTTCCATTGTTGAGAATTTCGGTGAAAAATTTTTCGTAGTTCTTGAGAAAATTTTGTTCGAACATTTCAGAAAATTCGTCAATTCTCTTCCTTTTTGCTCAACGATTACGGACCACTTACGGACATTTCAAAAAACCAACATTAGAGGTACTTTGAAGCTTATGTGTTCAGAAACGTACTGAATAATAATATACATCTATAATGTAAATTTTAACGACGTGAGAGATACATAAAAAATTATATTTTTGTAATATTGTAATAGAGCAATATGACGTTTATGTCATCTGATAGAGTATATTTACCACTATCTCTGCCAACAGTTTAAAGAAAAAAATTTGGAGCCGTTTTTGAGACAATCTTGTTTTCATAATTTTTTAAAATAGCAAATATTGCCCGAAAACTACAAGTTCTTTTTATAAAATGTACATGACTATAAAGAAAGAACTTACTAGAAGAATAAATTTTATTTGAAGGAAACATCTCTATCTGCAATTTTGTAGTTGTAGAAAGATGACGAATAAAATTCAAATTTTTGCAGTTTTCGAAAATTCAGAGTTATCCGTGAAAATCGGATATACGCCATCTTAATAAGTGTATTTTACTCTATTCTTACAAGAAATTTAAAGAGAAAATTTGGAGCCGTTTTTGAGAAAACTTTGAAAACGGGGACTTAATGTACTGTACCCTCAAAAATTAAGGAAAGTTTTTTAAAATCTCAGAGCTTCGACTCAGGCCAGATGGATAGGGGTTCCTTCAATTTGGAAGAAATCGTACGTATAGTTTAGGCGCTAGTGTTGTTCACATACACCGAACGGACGGACAGAGACAGACGAACCGACGGACGGACGTTTTGCCCTTTCAATTGTTTTTTTCGGTATTAAGGACCCACAAAAGACAGATTCTGGCTACACCACGTGTTGGGGGAATTTTTTTCTTAATTTAGCAACTGGACTTATCCACTTTTTTCTTTTCATGGCCCGGCAACGAATTTGTTTCTGCCAAAATTCGCCATTTTTTCGCGTAGCATTACATAACTTTCCCTATACTACGTATCCAGTGTAGTAAAATTCTTTCTTTCGTATATACGTGCGTATACGGGAAAATAAAAAATTACTTTGAGCGGCTATAAATGGTAACTGGTTAGAGTATGTGACAAGCCCGAAAGCTAGCCCACATCAAAGAAATTAGAAAACTAACTACTACGTGAAAGTCTGTGCCATTCTGTAGGACCACTTGTTAGGCATGTCACACACATTGTAAATAGAAATAATTGTGATTTAATATATTCGATGCTGAGATGCTTCTTTGTGTATTTGCAGAAGAGAAATTGCGCTTAAAAGTCCATGCAGATGAATATTTGGAAAAGCTTGTGGAATATTGCAATATGAAGATTTGCGCTATAGCAACCGTAGTAGACACTCGGTACACGTGGGCAGATGAAGACGATTTCCTTGTCATCAAACCTCCAATTGCTGTCAAGGTAAATTTGAACACAACTAATTTATTTCATAACCATTACCATTTTTAAATTTGTGGCAACTAAGGAAGTATTTCACGTTATTTCGTAAGTAAAGGTACGCACTTCTTACTCACTTGTATGAACTATATATATAAAACGATTTATGATAACTTATGTTATACGAAAATGCAGTAAGCCATCACTTTTGTGTAAAAATTAGACGAATGAGGTTGTTATATTTTGCATTTTCCTTCATTCAAACAAATCGTTTTTGCAAATCACAATAGGCAGTTTATAATGCAACATACATTTGTTGTGTTTTGATTCACAAACTTGGTGGATGTTTTCTAATATTCGTGTTTTATTATTTTTACAATGAAGTTTATATTATTAACGCATTTCCTCAGCTTCCTGACACCCTGAAAGTGAATGAAGCTGCCGTCGCTAAATTGAGCTTTAAGAACCCGCTCAACAAGACTCTGACCCAATGCAAAATCCGCCTGGAGGCGCCAGGGCTCATCCGCACGGCTCGCCCCGTCGTCCAGTACAGGTGAGCACATGCACCCACAGATACAGACACTGGACTGCAACAAAGCGCTCTTCGGGTAGGAAGGAGACACAGCAATATTCAAATAAATTAAATTTCGTTTCTTCCGGAATGAAGTCAACCAAGTAGTTCCATATGGCTGCAAGTAAAAAATGTCAAAAGTGTATGTTACACATTTATGGCTGAAATGGAGATTGTTTGAACTCCAGAGGTAAATGGATTCAGTTTTGAGAACAGAGCAGAATAGTATACAGTCACAGGAAACTCTGCTAAATAGAGAATAACTCCCCAGTTCTGCATTCAACATATTTAGGATGAAGAAATAGAAGTTTGCAGATTTGACACACAAAACAAATTACAACATACGTTGTAATCACGCATAAGTCAGAAACAAGATATGCCTGTTTTTGTGTTCCTAATAGACACGAGTTTTATGAAGACAGGTGATTTCTGTGGGCACCAGAATTTTGGGGGAAAAGGGGGAGATGTATTTTTTAAATGATCTTTAATCTCTTGTACTGGGAGTGTACACGTGTGACTGATGTTGCATTGCAATTAGGCTGTTGAGTTCCTTCATAGGATGAGGAAAGAGAGAAAAATGTTTACCTTAAAAATAGAAAAAATAAGTTAATTTTTTAATTAATTTCGTAGAAAAATAGGGGAGTCATTTGTAAACTTTCAGTTGCAAAATTTCTCCAGTTTTCTTGTTGATTTTGGCTGGAGGTTTGTTTGATGGTCCCCAACATGCTGTTGAACTTGTTTAATATATTATTGCATTATTCTTATATGATAATTATTCCTGTCAATTGAAGTTACTGACTTTCTGAGATATTATCAACAACAATCCTGTGTCAACTTTTTGAAAGGCCTTATTTTAGTATTAACAATAGATATTTTGAAATTATATTTTACACACATTTATATTTTATTTAAATAAAATGTGAATAGCTGATATTTGTTCTTCTATTTGCAGGGACGTAAAGCCTTTAGAAGATGTCACATTGGAATATGAAGTTACTCCAATAAAAGAAGGAAATTTGAAGTTAATTGCCACATTTTATTCCAAAGAACTTGTGGATATTTCTGGTTCAGCTTCTGTAGATGTGGTGTCTTAAACATTTCATTTCATTTTCATTTCTTGTAATGCTATCAATCATCATACATCTTGCTTCCAAAGAATAGAGTGAAAAATATCCAATTTAAAATTGTTTCATGTTATTTTTATACCCAACTTCAAGAAACATTAAAAACTAAAAATTAAGAGAATTAGCAGCAGCTTTCTTCTTTCTTAAAGCTTTTTGTAAAACGTGTGATAATTATAATAAATTGCTAATTTCACTTGCATCTTTCGCCTATTAATTCATATTCGTTTTGCACCTAATATGTTGGGCTATATTTGTCATTCCCTAGAACAAATGGTAATAATTAACTAAAATATATTATTTCAAGAACATCACTTTGTAAATCATAACACTGGTCAACATGATTTTTGTCTCATTAGTACCAATAGTACTTAATGCAGTTTTTTATTGTTTTCAAATATGTATTCGGAATTTATCCATCACCCACAGTTTTTTTTTAATTTCAAATTTTTCATTTCAATTAATGATTTAAATTTTTTTTAATAAACGACCATTTTTTCATAGTAAAATGAAAACTCTTCAAGCATTGTAAATGTGATGGAACAATTAATATGCCGGCGCCAAGTCCGCGCGTCGTTTACGTCGGTCACTGCAATTCCCTTCGCAATGCCCGAAATTGCTGAACTGACTTGACCGGTCTGGCATCTATTTCATGTCTTGAGTGTCATCTACAATATCATGCATTCACCTACATTATCACGCATATCATGGAATATCATGCGACCACGATCTTGTAATAAACCTGTAAACAACTAGCGTATCAGCATAAACGACACATGCCTATCTGCGAAATATAGGCTATGTAATTTTAGTGTATGTGCGATTCCACGAAAACTGAGCCCGAAGGGCAATAAAAAAATTCACGATGTTCTTGAACAGCCTAAACATAAGGAAATTTATGTACAATGTTTGATTTTTTTTTTTCGAAATGGTCGAGCGACCAATGCTGGACGCAATGCTGCATGTAAATTGGATCCTTATATTTAATGCCATTTTCTCGTAAATGGCTCTAAATTTGTCAACGAAAAATATAGTTTTATAACGAGATTTCTTAAAGTAATATTTCGATTCTACAACTACGAAACCGAAAAAATGAGAAATTCCATAAAAAGGACTTTGGACGGCTAAAGATGGCCGCTGTCTAGAGTATGCGGCTGGTCTGAAAAGCGAGCCTAGTCCAAAAAAATTAAAAAGTAACTAGAACGAGAAAACATCAAAACAAATGCCACCCAAACATTGAAAGTAACCCTGCCTTATGTGAAGAACATCACGGACCGTATAGGGAAAGTACTAGAAAAATATAACGTAAAAACCATTTTCAAATCCACTTCACAGATTCGAAACTTATTTCGATCTGCCAAGGACAGAAGAGATCCATTAACAACAGCAGGGGTCTATAGAATCCCATGTTCCTGTGGCGCTGTATACATTGGCACTACACAACGGAGCATCAACACCAGCCTTTCAGAACACAAGCGGAACTGCCGTTTTGGCTACACTGAAAAGTCGCAGTAGCTGAACACGCTTTCTCTGGCCGTGAACATGACATAAGATTCGGGGACGTGGATGTTTTAGCCACCACAGCTCACTACCATGCAAGGTTACACCGTGAAGCTATTGAAATTCACAAACATCCCCGGAATTTCAATAGAAAGGAGGAGAGAGTGAAAATTAATCCGGTTTGGATCCCCGTTATCCGCCAGACAAAACCAAAACCTATTTACAAACAAAAACGTGACAGTAGTCGCGTAGGCACGCGAAAACATAACAGCCACGAACACGCAGCGAGCGTCTCCGCCACATCGCCCGATCCGAGCCTATCAACAGCCGGCCCCCACCACAGTCCCGCTGGTACGAATATCCCCGCGGACCGGGCGGCTCCATCAGTCATCGGGGAACTATCGAAGTGGATTCTTCGTCCGAGACCACGTCGCCACTGAGGATGTCCGTCGCAGTTACGGACGAAACGTTTGGAAATATATTTTCCAATAGACCACGGCCGCCTAGCCCGGAAGAAAACGTTGATTAAAACGAGAAAGTCTGTGCCATTTGTAGTGCCACTAGTTTCTTCAATCACCGCTACCAATTCGTCAGCCTTTCTCTCTTCTCCTCTCTCATACAGACTCCGTTTCTCTAATTCCGTTTCCCGTCGCTTTCGTTCTTCAATAGCGTTTTTCTCCTTAGCTCTGGCCCCACGGGCGTGTCTCGATCGACTATGATGGCATTTTTTCTCCACTTGCAGTTTAAGCAGAGAGTATTATATCAGAGGCGGCACTTAACGTTATTCCCAACGCTCTTATTCAAATCTCAAATTGTCATGGAAGGGGAAGCATCCATCTTGATCCCACTTTTGAGCCAATAGCGTCGAAGGGCGATCTGCCAATGGAGATGGTGTGTAATGATGACCGGGACATTTAAAATTACATTATGAAGCAATTTTTCAAAATGGCGGCAAATTATAATTATATTAATATTATTTAATGTAAAAAACAAGTTATTTAGAATCTAATAATTATTAGGATTAGGAAATCTGAAACGGTGAAGGGAATTATAGTCCAGGGAGAACAAAATAAAAAGTGACAAAGGACTGGGGTTAAGGTCATATTATCGAATGCCAGTTGTTGTAGCCCTAATTTGCACATGCGTAGATCCTTCAATAAGCGATGCGCCACATATTTTACAAACACATGGAAGCAAATTTTAAATCATTGGCTGTGCGTCTTTTCCTCTCACATGCACAATGTTTAGAGAGCTCGCGGAAATACAATTTATACTAAGCGAGAATTTTCAAATACACTAGACAATGTTTTATAGAAGTGTCGTGTAATTTATTAGTTTATGACTTAAAATGTCGTAATTAACTTAAAATAGTTATTTAAAAATGATTCTTATAATTAATACATTTCTTGTACATAATTTTATCAGAAATAATTAATTTTGTCAATTAGAAATAATCATCAGCTAGAATTCTACAATGTAATCGAAATCTATATGAGGTGTTGGCTCTCCATCGTAACTATTTATTCTTGCATTAATCGTAATTCGTAATTATTTATTCTTGCTTTTTCGGCCGCATTACGGCCATCTTCAGTGCTACAATAATAATAATAATAATAATAATAATAATAATAATAATAATAATAATAATAATAATAATATATCTAAATTACAAAAAAATAAAAAATTAAACATTTTTTACAGAATATTGTTATGAATTGGATTTTAAAGAAAAATATAAAATGTGAAATGGACATATAATTTTTAAAAATGACAAATGAAAATTAAATTAAATAAATGGAATCTACTACAAATAATATTATGAAATAAATAGGAGTGAAAGAAAACTGGAAAATTATAATATAAAATGTGAAAATGGAAACATAATTTTGAATAACAAATGTACGTTCTGAAGAGAGGTGAAAATAGGAAATGAATAAATATGTAACTAAATAAATAAATGAATTAATAAATTTAGGTGAGCAAACTGACATACCCATTAGAGGCGGCTGTGGTCCTCAGTCCAGACAAGACAGCGAAAGGCAAAGGCAACAATCAATGGAGGGAGGGGAGAAAGCAGGGTTTTTTCTAGGAAATGGCTATTACGGGAAAGGCCCAGCCGGATGGCGGAAAAGAGGCAGGCAGAGGGGTTAATGTGCTTTGGAAGCGGCCTGTTTCAGGAGAGGGGAGAGAGAAGGAATCTGTTCATTCAAAATAGTGTGTTGGGGATTGTTTAATAAATTTTTAATGTGTATTGCTTCTAGTTTAAGTCTATGTGTGTATCTGTGTTCAATTTCTAAAATTTTGACGTCAGTGTCTGCATTAAACGAGTGTCCTTGTTCTAATAGATGGTTGGCAAAGTGTGAATGTGTGGTTTTTTGTGTGAGAGCTTGTATGTGTTCTTTGATCCTTTGTTTAAAGGATCTTCGGGTTTGGCCAATATATTCAGCATTGCAACTACCACAGGAAATGGAGTACACCCACATGATAGAGGCTTGGGGATCGTATCTTTGTTGTGGGAGAGCGTGATGTGGAGACAGGTTGGTGTGCTGAATGTGACGTGTATGTCGAATTGACTGAGCTTTTTGGAAATTTTGAGTGACAATGTTCCAAAGAAGGGAATGGTATATCTGGTGTGCGTGTGTATTGTGTGCGTGGGATATTGTGTGCGTCTACATTGACAATAAATTTTTTGAACGCAAGAATTTGGTCCCTGTACTTTTTCTGGAAATAAAATTCCTTGTTTTCCCGTTTTCAGAAATTGGTCACCCTTTTAGCATTTTCAAGAACATCAGATGTTTTATAAGATAATAATGGTAATTTCTTAAAACTAGTAGAATTATTAGCAAAGTTTGATCCCGTCATGACTGAACATGTAAGAAGAATAAAAGATTCAGAAATCTATACGCATTATCTATAGGCAAAACTATACAAAATATTTAATACAACTAATTTCAAATGAAGCAAGGAATCCAATTTTAGCAAACCTAAAAACGGCGAAATATTATTGTATTATAGCTGATTGTACAAGACACACAAGCAAAGTTGAGCAGATGTCTACTGTGTTACGGCAAAACCACCTAGACATACTGGGATGAAACTTGTAGTTAATGCTTTGGCACCACACTTTTCCACAATTATCTCAGACTACCAACATTGTTTTACTAACAATAGATCTACTACAATTAATCTAGCTATATTTAAAAACTATATTATTAAAGCATTTGAATCCGGTTCTCAAGTCAATGCTATTTACACGGATTTTGCCAAGGCCTTCAACCGTGTTAATCATAACTTACTGCTCAACAAGACACTCAGGCATCAATGATCCCCTCCTGTCACGGATATGCTTATATCTTTCTGGCAGAAGCCAGTATGTTGTTGTCAATAGCCATGCATCCCAGCCATTTTTAGTTAGTTCTGGTGTTCCCCAAGGCTCCCATTTGGGTCCGTTTTGGTCCAATATCTTCATTAATGATCTGCCACCTGTTATCAAATATAGTAAAATCTTATTGTTTGCGGACGATGCCAAAGTTTATGCCAAGATTATTGACTTTATTGATGGCCACTGCTTACAAGAGGATCCCTTTTCTTCCTCGCAGTGGTGTTCTATAAAAAAAGGAACTCCACACTGACAAATGTTGGGCAATGACCTTAGCCCGGAAACATGTTGTGAACTTCCCATATTCTTTAAATGGTGAAATCTTGAGCACTGTCTCTAACATCAGAGATCTCGAAGTGATTTTCGACTCTAAACTTGATTTCAATACACATATTACTATCACAGTGAATAAAGCTCAATGTTCCTTGGGTCTGATTTTGCGCAACACCAAATTCTTCTGGTCCATTAATAACCTATTAATTCTTTACAAAACCTTGATTCGTCCTATCCATATTCTAAGATATCTTAGAATATGCCTCTGTTGTTTGGTCACCTTACACTATTTTTATCTGTCGATTATTTGGAAAAAGTACAACATAAATTTCTACGCCACCTATCTTTCAGAAATTGAAAACCAATTCATAGATTCAATCATGACCTTTCATCATTCTATTTATTTACATTAAATTACATCTATTTGAATTACAATAGAATCTCTTCAAGATAGGAGAAAATTCCATGATTTAATTTTCTTCTATAAAACACTGCATGGTTTCATTAATTGCCCTGAATTTCTTTCTCTTATCTCTCTTCACATCCCTCAGCTGAGAATGAGAAATCCTACCTGCTTCTGGGTGGATGCATGTACCACTAACATCATATCTTCAATAGACTACCTATTAGAATAGTAGTACCTCTATGACTACCTAGAACAGGGGTCCTCAAACTACGGCCCGCGTGCCACATGCGGCCCGCCGAGGTATAAGGCCCACCGGGTTTTTATGGCTTAAAGATTTTTTTCTTAAAATCCGCACATTTTTTTATTATCTATTAGGGATGGCAAAAAAATCGATGGTTTTAAAACAACGATGTTTTCCGCCAGAAACATCGATATTTTGCTTTCGATGTTTTCTTCGATATTTTGTTGCCAAAATATCGGTGTTTTTTTAAAAATTGTTTTTAATAAAGCAATATCGATAATTTGCGTTATTCCCTTTACCACGCTGTACATTTCGCCAGCGCAATCTGAGTGGGGATGTGTCATTAACAGCTAAACTGTTATTTCTTAACAGTTAACGTTTAGTAACTGTTACGCGAAATAACAGTTATTTCATTTATCCTGTTATTGGCAGTTACAAGACCATCTTCAATTCTCAGACCTTCATGTAGAAAAAACATGGCCGCCGTATAGGTTGGGCGTACTTCGCTCACCAAGCAAGCACACGCGGGAAATTTGAATGTGTATAGCATTCAAAAGAATTTACTCGTGATAATTTCATTCTATGTTTACATTAACTGGATTTAATTACTAAGTTACTTATGAAGCTATTATACTTACAGAAACAGTGCGGTTTACATTGTAGTCTGGAAATATCAAGATAGGTTGAATTTAAGAAGAAATACATTGCAGACTGGACACTGCATTTTAAAGGAAATAAGCTTGTGAGCACAGCAAAAAAATATACAAAATTTAGGCGTACCTGTGGATGATATTTTTCCCTCAATATCTATTGAATAAGAATGGGCATTCTGAAATAAAACAAGCGGATATATCTGAAGCGTTCCTATGTATTTTCAAAAATCTTTAGATGTAGCAATTTACATTTTGTATGAGCTCATAATAGAAATTCATAGTAATAATAATAATACATTTGTACAGTAGAAATTTAGTGCAAGTTCAATCATACTTTTATACACAGAAAATGATTGGCCTTTATTATTTAGGACAGCACATAGCAATAATTTGGCTAACTGAAAACTAATTTTTCTTCAGCATTTTTATTGAAGATCACTACATTTACAGCAACATTTTAGGAATTCATTTTATTCCCATCACACATTACATTTGCTTTAGGAGTACACAGCCTAAAAAATCGTCAATGACTTGCCCTCAATTGCACAAAATGAATCAGAAGCACTTGAAAAAGTATTGAGTCAGAATAAAACATAATGCAACATTACGCAACATTTTTTCTGTGGTTTATAAGAACAATCAAAGGATATGCAAACACCTGACTTCCACAACAGTTATACTGTACCTATTTAACCTCAATATTCATTTAGAAATAATCACAGGTACTAATATAGATCAGAGTATACAAAATACATTTCTTTACAGCAATAAAAATAATAAATGGTATCATCCAAAATAAAATTTCATTTGTGTTAAATAGCAACAGAAATCCTTAAACATTCACTTTCTTTTATTATCAGAGCTGAGATTTATATGGAGTAGCAAGTGCATATACATATACTTATAAAAAAATGTTCAAAATATTGTCTAACCAGTTTCATAAATAGAAATTCACCATTACAACTTGATACATGGAGCAATACCAGTATAATTACCTTTACATAAAAATATACAAGAGGTTAGTATTCTACGTTAGTTATAAAACATTAAGATATAAAACAAGGAAGAACATGTACCTAAAAATTACAAAAGTATGTCCCACCTCTAAATATGGAAGTGAGTTGCAAACCGTTAAGAAAAAGGATTGGAGTCAGTTTTAGGCTGCTGAAATGCAGATTCTAACAAGAGTGAAGAAATGTAGGTGAAAAGATAAAAAAAAGAATACATGCACATCAGGAAAGAATTTAACATTTTCTCATTGCAATAATGAACAGTATAGAACATACTACCAAGAAAATGTTGATAAAATGAATGATATCCGATATCCAAAGGCTACGTCTTACACTCCAAGGTGAAGGGATGTGGAAACACACAGGAGCGGTGGAAAGATACTGAAAAGAGGCCTAAATTGTATTGTAATTTTCCTCACACAAGAGCAAGGGACAGTTTAACTGGTGAATTTCTGTAGCTTCAGTTTGTATCCTTTATCGCCAAGATTAGAGTTGTAAGATTTTTTTCTTTTTACTCCAAGCTTTTTAGCTAATTCCTTTGAAGTATGCCTTTCATTTAAAACTTTATGATAATTATTAATACAAATATTACTCAATACTTTTACAGATTTCTTTACTATTTTCATCAGGGTAACACCACATGTGCACTCTTTATCAATATCATTGACACTACTCTCATATATTTGAATACCTAATGTTATTACTGCATTTTGCTGGGTTTTTAATTTTAAAAATTCTTTTTCAAAAGTGTGGCTTATTAAGGTCTGGAATAAAGCATAAATTGTTGCAGCTAATGTAATCATGAAAGATGAAGGACATTTCAACCCACCTCTATTCAGTTCTTTAAAAGACTCATACATTTCTTTTTCACAATCCGAATGCATTTCCTCATGCGATTGCAGCATATGGTGACATTCATCATAGATTCTTTGTTTATCTAACACTAAAAGAACTTTCGTACTTGTATAGCTGGCAATACAGACAAGAATCTTTGGGAAACTGAAACGTAGAAGTGTCTGAAGCCTAGTAGTTCGATCTACATCCCGGCACACAACACGAGCGACCCATATTTCAGTTTTGTGAAGGTCACTTTTCTGAAGATCGCAGAAAATATACTAAACAACTACTCACGATTAAGACTCAACCTTCACTTTCATAAATAAGCACACAATCTACTTATAACACACGTAATTATATACTCTCTGCACCTAACCACATGGAACGCACGTGAAACACAGTCACTATTACCCAACCGGTACCGGCGCCATTTTGCCTGGTATCGATACCTACATGAACGTCTGAGAATTGAAGATGGTCTTGGTTGATATTCATAGTACTCCACTCTATTGGGCCAAACCAACACCCCCTGGATATATTCAGGGGGTGTTGGCCAAACCCGAACTACTACAAGCTTTCGTGGCAACCATTTTGTACCATAAGTTTCACTCACGAAGTCTACAAGTCGCATGATCGCAAGAACTGCTTCATACCAAGGAGGTTATAATACATGGAGGCGGCATGGCCGACCTTTCCCATTGCGGAAAATGAAGCCTGCCCCTTGCAAGCTCTGTTAGGCTACCCGCTTTGCAATTAGCCCAAAAAGCCTGAAGTCTACCATTCCACCCATGTATTTTATTTATTCATATTTTAATATTTCCGTAAGAAAGATGTTTTATATATAATTATTTGCAATTAACAGACAGAAATACTCAGATAATGAAGAAAAACTGACCTGGAAAATATATTAAACCTCCCCAAAATTCATTGTCAGAAGAAATATTTTTGAAAATGGTTCATTAATTGTGTAAAGCTGATACGAATTTAATTTATGTACATCTTAAAAAAAGGGGGGAACACAGTTTTCAGAAGGTTCAACAAGCAAGGAGTTAAAACTAATGTCACGTAAATTGATGTGAAAACTGCTAATCATGTTCCAAATTTGACATAAAGTAATGAAAATTGTAAATTTGGAAGGAGCCTGAATATTTAAAAATTCTGGAACGAAATGGTAACAAATTGCCTGAACAAACCCAATAATAAATTTACATTCCAATTGCCTTGCACAGAAGTATTTAAGGCTTTAATAATGGAACTGAGGAAAAATCTATGGACAAGAACAAAATTTGAAATATGCTCAACTTTAGTTTTTCTGAAGCCAAATCAATTTGAAAATGTTTTCAAAACAAATATTTTTCTAATGCAAATTCAATATTGTATTCGAAAAAACAAATATGTATAATTAATATAACCTTTCTTACAGAAACTCAAAGGGATTCAAGGAATTCAAAGAGGGAACACATTTAATTTTTTTGTAATCAACCTTTTTTGTAAAAGGTAATCAGATAATACAAAATTTTTTCAGAAGTACAATTTTACTTATTTTAATGTTTACAATTGTGACATTACTATTAATAATGCAAAATAATTTTACAATGTAGGGGCGAGAATGTAAACAGTTTTAACACAAAAACTCTCATTGCCAGACCAGGTAAAAAAGTGGGTAAATCTTGTTCTTATTTATAGTAAATGACTTCCTTGGATAGTATAAGAATGCTTGATAGAACAGTGCAGGTCTCATTTTTGTTGAAATCCCTGATTTTTTGAAAATGTCATTAAATCCGAATTGTTTCTGAAGTCTTCCTACAATTCCAATATTGAAGATAGTTTTTTTGTTTGTTTGTTTTTTTAATGAAATATATTTAAAGACAGACCTTGAAATAAGGTCATGTACAATTTTATGAAAATATGAGAAGTCTTCAAAATTTTGCATGAAATATACAATATTTTTAAACATTTTTTTTCATAAAAATTACTGCAAATTTTTCTTAAAATTTTCATATGTTTATGAAAAGACTGCAAAAAACTAGAACAAAAAGCAAACAAAAATAATGCTAGTCTCCTTTCCAGCTCGCTCTCTGTACATTTTAAAAATTGCCAATTTAGAAATAACGCGAGAACATAAATTCTGTTGTAGCACAACTAGCTTGTATTTACACTTGTCAGAGTAGATCAAAATCTTCACATTTAATTAGAACTTATTTTAGTTGGTATAATTAATGTTTTCAATACAACTGATGACAGACTTACAGAAAGAAAAAGCAAAATCAAGTCGCCAATCAACAAAATAGTTACAGTGTGAAATTATTGATTTTTATTAACATTGATTCTCGATAATACTGCAGTATTTAATTTTCAAATTTTGTCAAGCATTGGTGGTGACTGCAGAGTCAACTGAGCATGCAATGTGTATGAGTAGGGCCCAGATGTTTATGACCTAAAAATGTTGGAAATATGTAAGCATTTATGACCTAAAAATATAACCGTAAATATGACTTAGAACATTTTTTTAGGCATTTTCAAAACCTTCAAAATCTTGCCGCTGTTTATATGAAATATACCTCCAAACAATTTATTTCACTGAGAGAAAATGTTCATTAAATGTTTTCTCCCAAGAATAAAAATAAATACCTCGCGGTACAGAGGAACGCAAAGTAATAAACAAAAATAATGTAGCTAGCAAGCCGAGACGCACTCCAATGTTTTGGGCTACAAAACATGGCGGACACACCAGCGATTGGCTTCACTTTCGGGAGCCGATGTCGCCTCCATGTATTATAACCTCCTTGCTTCAT
>JAHLJT010009775.1:0-23617 GCA_031308135.1 Acheta domesticus
TTTCAAAGAAATATAGCGATTCAATTTTGTGATGAACCCACGCTCAAACACAAAAAAGGGGGGGAAGCACCGTCACACCGAAGCGTGTCGGTATTCGGATGACAGGTGTGCTCGTTAAATTTGTAAGTTAATGGGCGCCAAACGAACACTTGCCTGGCATCCGGCACCAGCTTATGAGCACCTCAGGGGTGAGCACTGTTACAATGAGGGCATGCACAGGGTTTGGCAGAAACAAGCTTTTTCGAATTTCCTTTAATGTGTTGTTCGCTTGAAGGACGAAAACACGTTTATTGTTGCTTTAAATTACAATATGCTTTCTTCTTGTCACTTAAACTATTATTTAAATTTTAATCTAATTTGACACTTGCTCAAATTTCTGTTTGTTTCTTAAAATTGTCTTTTACATTACTGGTGTGAATGACATAGTGGTAGGTCCGTACCTCGAATCGACGAATTGCACACCTGTTGTTGTTCCGGCTGGCGCTGTCCCAGGCAGGATGACGGTCAGGTACCGCCGTTTGAGATGTCGCAATCAGGACGGGCGTCGCAGGAACCACAGCTCGCATATAGGATTCCGCCTCTCGCCGACCGGAAATTGTAGAGAAGAGCCACGGGAGTTGAAGAGCGGGTTAAAGCCGTCAAACGCCACTTTACCCGTATCAATACAGCCACGATAGCTCGGCTGATTGATTAAATCCCTCTGGATTTCTGCTGGACGACTCCTCGACGTGAAGTATTTTTTTTAAAGTTAATTTTTTTTCAAATGCTTTCTCTGAAGATGTTCTATGTTCTCGAAACGTTTGTGATCTCTCTGAAGTTTTTGTTCTATCTGCCCCA
Source organism: Acheta domesticus (assembly GCA_031308135.1). Classification (NCBI taxonomy): domain Eukaryota; kingdom Metazoa; phylum Arthropoda; class Insecta; order Orthoptera; family Gryllidae; genus Acheta; species Acheta domesticus. Next base: position 838 of record JAHLJT010009775.1, read on the forward strand.
AGTTTCTCTCCTCTCGCCAGCCTCTCTCACGTATCCCTACTCTTCCTTACATGGCAACCTTGCCCTATCACGTGTTTGCAATTTCTAAGGTTATTGGCCGAAATTTTGTGTTCTGGAAGATTCTACTGAAGTCGGAAGCTAATAGGGCACTTCTTAGGGTGATGTCATTTTCTGGGCATCCCATTGGCTCTCTTTGTTGTTTTAGATTTCGCCAGCGCCGCGGAGAGAGACAATGCACGCCCATCCGACCGCTTTTGTGGCGCCTTATGCGTTTTGGGGATTTTCCTACACGACGCAGGGAGGGCCTCTTAATCAGTTAGTTCCGGTTCCTATGTGGACAATGCTGGACCGTCCAGCCGGGGTAGCGTTCCTGGGAGACAGTTCATCACTATCGGCTTTTGTTATTTGAAGGAGGGGTTGCGAAGGGGGCGCAGTTTCTGGCGTGCGCGTCTTTTGCGCGGGGCTGTGACGAATTGAGAGGGTTCCTAATTTCGCGTGACGCGAGGGGAGTCGGGTTGTTGGGTTTGCTGCCCGAGTTTTACAGCTCCTCGCAATTTAGTTGTAGTGGCTCCATCTGAGACCAAAAAGAAGGGGAAAGGAATAGAAGAGTTTAAAAACTATATCCTATTTATAGTAAAGTAAATAAGGAATGTCGAGCAAAAAAGGGGAATATCCATTGATACTCGGAAACAAAATTAAGACGATACATTAAAAATGGAACTGTATAAATGAATATTTAATGCAAGCTGATCTGCATATCAAAGGATACGATATACGTGTGATCGCAGCATATGCCCTCACAGACTTTCATCAGATGATGAAAAAACAAATTTTTACAATGATTTGACAAACCCTCTAGACCAAATTGATAATAGGAAGAAACTATTTACTAGGAGATTTTAATGAAAGAGTGGGCAGGCAATATGGTGGTAGGTAAATTTGGCGAGGACAAAAAACATGAGAGTGGGGATCCATTAATAGACGTGTGTAAGCAATATGACCTTAAAATATAGAATGGCTTCTTTCAACACAAAGATATCCACAAATATACATAGATACAACCAACAAAAAACTTAAACTCTATCATCAACTATGTAATTGGAACACAAAACAATAATACTAAAGTTGAAGAATGTAGAGTTTAACGCGGTGCAGAATGTGGTTCGGATCATTTCTTGTTAATATCAAAATTATTGCTCTCTTTTCGGAAAACATCCATGTCATCCATGTCTAATTATGAAGTTAGGAAATGTGACGAAAAACAGATCTACCGTAAATATAAAATGTATCTGTTACAAGATCCCTCGGTACTATTTTTGTACAAGCTCAGGTTAAATGGAAAACTTGAACATATTAATGATACCACGCCAGAGTTAATCTACAGGAATATAGTAAAAGCAGTCCATGAAGTGGCATATGAAAGCCTAGGAGATATGGAAGACAAACAGATTAAGAGTGATAACCATTGGTGGAATGGTGAGGTAGCTGTTAAGGTGAAGGAAAAAAGGAAAGCCTACCAATAGTGGCTAGCGTCTTATACCCTGAAGATAGGAAATCGTATGAGAGAGTAAGAAATGAGGTTAGAAACACAGTAATAAGAGTTAAAAATGAATTATGGGAACTTATGTGTGAAAAAATTAATAATTATGTGGGAACACTAAGTCGAAAGAGGCCTGAAAAGTAATAAGAAATATGAAAACCAACACGAAAACATACACGAACTTACAGCTAACCAATCTAGGCAGATGAAAGGCATATTATGAAGAACTTTTGAGTGAAGATCGGATAGAGTTCCTGGAACGTTACATCCCTTCGAGGGTATCAAATCAACAGACTAAAGAAATAACACCTCACCAGGTCCTGAAGGCAGTAAATAGTTTCAAAAATGGAAAATCCCCTGGACCAGGCGATGTTTATATAGAACTCATAAAAGACGCCCCAAGCATATTGTTGGAACAACTCACTAAACGTTTTAACCTTTGCCTTAATGGATATGAAATTCCAGCGGATTTCAAGGAAGAATTTATTACAAATATCTTTAAGAAAGGCAGCAAGGATGAATGCGCCTATTATCGAGGCATCACGGTCCTTAGTTCCATTGGCGGAGTATATGGTAAACTTATTAAAACAAGAGTGGAAAGGGAACTCTCCGAGACGGAGGAACAGAGCGGATTTCGTGCTGGCAGATCGTATATTGACAATATTTTCAGCATCAAACATGTTATCGAAAAGAGACTAGTCCATAATATGGAGACCCATTTAATATACATCGACCTACAAAAGGCATATGACTGTGTCCCTCGCAATGAAATACCAGGATATAAACCCCAAATACATTAAGGCCACACAACATTTATATTCAGGAAATGTTAGTTCTGTTAAAATTGGAAATCAATTATCATCTAAATTCAAAATCAGTAAAGGACTGATGCAGGGTTGCTGTTGAGCACCTACACTTTTTAAAGTCTATTTAATTGAAACGTTGAAAAACTGGAAGAATAAATGTAGACGTATGGAAATAAGTATTGATAACGATAAGCTATATTCATTAAACTTTGCGGATGATCAAGTTCTATTTGCAGAAGATGAAGACGATGTGTACTATATGATAAGGAAGCTGAATGAATAATATAGAAAATGGGGGTTGCAAATAAACTTTACGAATACTGAATATATAGTGGTAGGGGGAGTAGGGTTAAATCTGATGATGGAAGATGGGTCTATTGTAAAGTGCTGCCGTTCTTACAAATATTTAGCGACAATATCTATCCGTGGGGGTAGCGATGATGAAATAAAACAACAGATAACTAAGGTAAAGGTTGCAATACAACAGATACAGACAATCATTTGGAACAAAAATATTAGAAAAAGTGTAAAAAACAGAATATATAAAACTACCGTTGAAGGTATAACTCTGTATGGTTCAGAAGTTTTTTTTTCTGGCCCTTAGGAAATTTGCTCTTTCCCCACACGTCATATACAGTTTTTGTTTTTTGACAAATAAATAAATAAAAATAAATAAGTGTGGGAAATTTCTAAAAGAAATAAAGGAAAATTAAAAGCAGTGAAGATGGAGTTCTGGAGGCGTAGCTGTAAAAGAAAGCGAACAGATAGGGTCAGAAATGAGGAAATTAGGCAACGCATGGGAATCGCTATTAACATAATTCCATAATTTGGTTGCAAATATTTCCCAAATAAAAACATAGAAATAAGGTAAATAATATCTTGATTTGCAGGCCACAGTATGGTGAATCGAATGCTTTTTATTCTAGAATGCCAGAATAACCTAGAGCTAAGTAATTTAGAAAAGAGTAAATGTCCGCGAACGCGAAATGGGCGCACGGCGCGAAACAAAAATGGCCGCCATTTGTAAACCTGGTACAATAAAAAAAAGTTAAAGATGATTTTGAACAGCCAAAACATAAAGAAGTTTATGTACAAAATATGAATTTTTTTCGAGATGGTCGAGCGACCAGTTCTGGACCACTTAAAATGGATTGACCCTTATGTAAGAGACAATCTTTACTGAGGGGAAATATCCGTTTTTTTTTGAGGTGTGTGAAATTGGCGGGCTGAATTTTGAAAAACACAAATATTTTGAAAATTCTAAATAGCAGACAGAGTTCTATAGTTCTCGAACGGTTGCAAAAAAACTTCTGCAAAATTTCAAAAATTATAGCAAAAAATTAAATTCAAAATCAAAAAATGGCTGCGGGAAAAAAATGGAATTATCAAAATTTTCTGACATGTCCATATCGCGGTCTAAAATTTCTATAGTTCTCAGAAAATGAAAACAAAAAAGTCAAAAAATAACAAAGTTATTGACATAATTAATTTTTTTCTCAAAAATTCAAAAACATATATTTCCCCAAATCTGACCACAGTTCTCGCTAGCGAATAAAGAGTTCTAAAGAAAGTTCTATTACACTTTTCACGTTCGACGTCAAACACAGAAATTATTCAGAATTTTTTTTTTAATTTGAGAGATAAAATTTTTAAAATTATATTTCATCATTATTGACCATAATGTTAGGTAGCGGTCAAAGAGTTCCAAAGAAAGTTTCTATACACTTCTTTTGTCCGACGTCAAACGGAAATTATTCAATATTTTCGTGTTCATTTTTTTTACATTGAATATTTGGGAGAATAACATTCAAAATTAAAATTCATCAGTTCTGACCTCAGGACCAGGTAGCGGTCAAAGAGTTCTAAAGAAAGTTCAAATAGTTTCCTCGTCTGACGTCAAACACGGAAATTATTCAATATTTTCGTGTTCACTTTTTTTTGAAATTGAAAATTTCCGAGAAAAACATTTAAAATAAAAATTCATCAGTTCTGACCTCAGGATCAGGTAGTGCTCGAGCAGTTCTAAAGAAAGTTCAAATACAGTTTTCTCGTTCGACGTCAAACAAGGAAATTATTCAATATTTTCGTGTTCATTTTTTTGAAATTGAATATTTTGAAGAAAATCCTACAAAATTAATATTCATCAGTTCTGACCTCAGGATCAGGTAGCGGTCAAAGAGTTCTGAAGAAAGTTCAATTACGGTTTTCTCGTCCGACATCAAACACGGAAATTATTCAATATTTTCTTGTTCACTTTTTTGAAATTGAATATTTGGGAGAGCTACATTCAAAATAAAAATTCATTAGTTCTGGCGAGTATTTAAGTTAGCGGTCAACGATTACTAGGTAAATGTTTAATACACTTTTTTCGTCCAAAATGAAACGCGGAAATTATTCAAAATATTCGGTTTTTTGAAATTATTTGGTAGAAAATGTTTCAAAATAATTATTCATCAGTTCTAACTAGAGTATCAGGTAGCGGTCAAGGAGTTCTAGAGAAAGTTAAAAAGCACTTATCTAGTTCGACGTCAAAGGGTAGTTATTCAATATTTTCCTCTTTATTTTCTTTGATTTGTAATGGTAATGATTCTAATACACCCTAAAAATTCTAATATAAATTAATAAATTATTTACTTTTTAGATGTTTGCTCTCTCGTATTTCCATTTTTACCACATTTAAAAGAGGTGTTCGTAATGTCCATAACTTCGTTTTATCTTTAGAGTAATTTTTAAGTGTTTGGGAATTATATATTTTTATATTTTATTTTTTCACTGTATTCTTTTTTTCTAAATTTTACATATCGCCGTAAGTTACATTGATGGGAATGATCAATAGATATTGCTGTGTTACGTCTGATACTAATTAAGGTGTAAACCCAATCTTTTTTTTTTTTTTTTGATAATTCAGCGCATGAGTACGGTAGCTGTAGAAATCTAAAGTTATTTCAATATGAATAATATACCTGAATACGTGTTATGCGTTTCTTGTTTATCTGACGGAATTGCGTCAGATAGCCGAGGACCTAAAAGATTTGTTTTTATTATGAATTAAAATAAGTTTAAAAAGAAAATTGCAATGGAGCAACTGTGAAGTAGTCTATGGTCGTTAAATAATTTTTGAATACAAAGTTCAAATAAATGTTTAGCGAATAAGTTTCGAAAATTGATAAATTATTTTACTATGGTTTATTTTATAATGCTGCGTGTTAATATTTACATAAATACATTACAGAAAACCAGACAAGAAATCAAACACTTTATACTCAGTCAACAACATATACATTATTTTTGAAAATATTTTTTTCAAAACATGTGTGATGGTCCTATTTGCCTTTTTGCAGTTGCACAATGGTTCTGAACTTTATGTTGTTTTTTTATTGGTTTAACATTTGTTTTTTTATTGGTACCTTTGTAATTAATAATTTACAATTTAAATATTACTTCTAATTGAAACAAGTTTTACAAAAAAAAATTTAATTACCCTTTTGTATTAACTCAAAGTTCTTCACACATAACATACAAGCTGAATCAGCGTACGTTGCGGAGTGAATATTGTCTCGAAATTATCAACGTCTATGAGAAAAAAGTATCACGATTGTGATATATACTAGTGTAATAACTGAACATTCAATATATTACTTAGACCTTTAGTGTAGAACCTACAATAGAGTACAGATGGTGTGCAGTTCATTTCCCATGATATTACTTCTAAGCAACGGAAACATAAAGATACAAGCGACAACCATCCCAACTCTTCAATATGAAGAAGCCTATGTTACTTCAACTGAAATGTTTCCTACGAAAGGCCTATCTATAATGACATTTATTTATATTGTTTGTACAGTTATGAGGAGATCTTAAACCTTCTTCTTCTTCTTGAAGTGCCGTTTCCATTACTGGAGTTTCACAACCGCTTCCCCGAACTTTTCTGTCTTGTGTCACATGAAACAACTAAGATGTACTCGAGATACCTGTCCATTTTCGGATGTTTGCCAACCAGGACTTCTTCCTGGCTACTCCCTGTCTATCGTGAACTTTCTCCATCATTATTAGTTGTAATAGTTCATGTTTGGGGGTTCTAAGTAAATGACCAAATGGTGTTTTTTTCTAATTTTAATCATTTTTAAAAATCGCTCAGCATATAGCATTTCTCTCTATTACGTAGTCATTTCGTACTTTGTCAGTCCAGGGGATTCTCAACACTCTTCTGATCATCCACATCTTGAATGCCACCAGTCTATTCATTGATGCAAGTCCATGTTTCAGCGCCATATAAGAGAACAGTTGCACGTATCATTTTGCCACTCTCCATCTGAGGATAAAACGCAAGTCTCTGCTACATAGACAATTCCTCATATTGTTAAATGTGGATCTTGCTACTTCAATTCTCGTTTTTATTTCCAAATCTGATGTCCATGACTCATTTAAAATTTGCCCCGAATATTTATACTGAGAAACCAGTTCAATCGGTTGATCGTTGATGAACAGTTGAAATGGTCTTCCCCCTACGAGTATCTTACTAATTAGCATCTACATTGTTTTATGTAATTTTATTTCTGATTCATAATCTTTGCAAGTTCGATTTATTCTGTTCATTATTTCTTGCAGATTCGCTGCAGATTCTGCCAAGATTAGTGTATCATCTGCGTAACGTATATTAGATATAGGAATACTATTAACTTTTACTCCCAGATTACAATCCTGCAAGGCATTTTAAAACAAATGTTCAGAATACAGGTTAAATAGCAATGGAGACAGAATACACCCCTGTCTAACTCCTTTTCTCACATCCACTTCCGCAGTAAGGTGCTGATCAACTCGCACTTTAGCAGTTTGTCCCCAATATAAGTTTTTTATGATACGTTTATCTTTTAAATCTATACTAATACCCTACAAAATTTGCATAAGCCTATCGTGTTTCACATTATCAAACGCCTTTTTGAAAACTATAAAACAAAAATATCTCCGACCTTGATCCAATCATTTCTGTACCAAAACTTGAATGACAAACAGGGCTTCTCTTTACCAAAAGCATTTCTAAAACCAAATTGTGTATTTCCTATTTGAACTTCTACTTTTCTCCAAATACGAGCAAGTATGATGCGTAAAAATGTCTTGAGTACATAGCTCATCAAACTTATCGTCCGATAATCGTCACAACTTCTTGCCCTAGCTGTCTTTGGAACCGTAACTAATACAGAGTTTAGCCAATCAGTAGATAGATATGCAGTGTCACATAATATTGTTAAAAAAAATTGTAATTTTGGCGGAGCATGAACCCCCCACCACGATAAGGTGGTAGTCCAAGAGGGGGATCTTAAACCTAAACTTATACTAATCCTACAAACTACTATTTACATTTTACGCTACGTATTTACATTATTTAAACACTGTTGTACTTATAATCTAAACTTATTCTAACGATTACATACTTACAAACTAAACTTACACTAAACTCTACTTATTTACAATATTTACATCTGAGGATTATAAAAAAAGTACTACAATTATGTAATACATCAAGTAATATCCTAAATGAAACATAATCCTACAAAATGTATATCAGAACTGTACATTTGTAATTTTGTATTTAACAATATTATATGACAATGCTGAATATTTGAAGGAACATATTGCGTTACATGCATTGTGAGATTTTAACAAGAAAATAAATTTCCATTTATTTTTCTACATATATCACTAAATGTGGCATTACTGAATCATTAAATCTTACGCGATAACTTGTTTCCACCAAGTCATCGTAACAAACCCATGTCTGACCATTCCAGATATATGCCGTATAATTATTTGCTTTATACGCTACTAAACCAGCGAGAACAAATTGTTTTTCCATATATTTCAATGTTTTTGGAATTGACGATAGAGTAAATTTCAAATCGTCAATTTCTTTCCGTTTGTTCGTATTTGTACAGGTTAGTACAGATGTGTCGATTAAAATATACGGAGCACATTGTCTGTGCAATACAGCTTCATTTGTACACTTCGGACATTGAGATCTGGTGATTACTAGATCGTCTACAGCTTCTTGTAGATTATTAATTCCACGGTCTTTTACGATTGTAGTATTAATTGAGACAAAAGTTGATGATGTGTTGTGTTGGTACCGACAATTGGAACACTCTTTGTTTGTTACAATACTGGGAACATTTGAACAAATGAATTGGCTTATTTGAACAAATAAATGACTGACATTGGAGGTGCAATCTATTGATATCAAGTACTTGGTACTTATTGTATGTGAAAATATCATATTGTTTCTAAAATTTCAAATCTCATACGATAATGAACTCTTTTAACCTTGCCACTATTTAATATCTGCTGACAAAAATGTCCAGTAGGGAATCCCTTTGCATTATTTACAAATTCTGCAAATTTTTTGCTACCTCCAATGCCAAACATTATAACAGTTGACAAATCATCAAATGCAGAGGTTAATGTCACTGTGCATGTTTTGGTCCTATTTTATAAATTTACACAATAAACCATTTTTAATGACTGGTATTTTGATATGTTTTTCTGAGCGAACGAGGTCCCAATGTGGAAAGTCGTTTGTATAATTTGATCCATTATTTTTTATTTGTTGGCTACACTTCACGTTTTCTTTTTGTCACATAGTTCCAAATTAACTGTGGATTCGATTACTGTGTTCTCAGATATTGAAGATACCTTGTCATCACTATTTGTCCCGTGATCTTTGTGAGATGGTTCATTGATGATTTTTTTCTGGTGCTTTCGTGTTTTTTTTCCTCCAGTTTTCCCGCTCATTTAATTCTAAAATGTTTGCATAGCCAGTAAACATATCTTTGTGTAATTCAGTTTTTGATTAATTTTTTACTTCACTTTTCTATATAAGTGCAGCAGCTAATTTGATTTCTCGGCTTAAGTATTTAATGTGTTTCAAAATAAACTTGTCAATTCTAATTGGTAAATCACCCCTAAAATAAATATTTTTCAATTTACTAAACTGACCTTCGGCCTTTGATCTTATTTCATTACTATTTCCAAAATACGTATTCACTGTGCCAGACCACAAAACTATATATGGCAACAACAATTTTCAAGTTTTTGCTGCTTCTGAGAAAAAAATGGATTCAGATTTAATATATCCTTACTTTTGGAAATCGGAGCAATGTTTTCTGCCTCATCGTACATTTCTTCACTCCACGATTTCCAGTTGTTGGAATTAATTTCCATTTCTTCAGCGTCTTGATCGCCATCGTCTTGATTGCCTTCGCATTCGTCAACAACGAAGATAAAGAAGATAAAGACTTTATATGTATGCAGATAGGGTAGTCCTTATTTTACCATTACATTTCATTCCATCCACCCTCCCCATATTTTCTCTTTTGGTCTAATTTGAAATGGTACTACATTTCATTACAATATTATAATTAACGACCGGATTCCCGTGCAATCGCATCTTTTGTTTGTTAATTTAAAAGTGAATGAAACCTTGACAGAAATTGGATCATGAAACGGACGTTATCGTAGTACTAGTTTTGTTTTGCACGAAATTGCACGTTTTGAGAGTTACTGCATGATATTGCACGTTTTAAAAAACGCTGCCAGAAAATTGCAAATTTTGGGATTTTACTGACGAATTTGTAAGATTCATAATTTATTGCTTAAAATATAAGTTTTATTTTATCAACTTGTTTTAATATATCTTTTATAAGTATTTTACTTAAGAAAAATGTTTAATGACATAACCCAGTAATGCATCCGGGTGGTCTGTGAAACCGTTTAATATGTATTAATTCCGCATTTTGTTGCCCTATGAACTGACCGTCTGTACATTTCATGATGCCTATTGTCTAATTAAAATTGCTGATAGAGAGTTACTGCAGCACGGATATGCCGTGGCCCGCACGCGCGTTGTCGCGCCTAGTACAAATATAATTGGAAATTATAATGAAAACAATAACATTTCTTCTGGAACTTTATTATTTTTCATTTCTGAAGGTTTACTTGTATTTTTTCAACTTTTTGATTTAATTTTTTGTACGCATAAGATTGAAAATGTCAAATATGTTTTGATTAAACAACATGCACAAAATTATAATAAAAACATTGAAATCATATTTCAATCAACCTAAATGTCACATCCCAAATATAAAATAAATTGATAAATGGATTAACTGGAGTATTTGTGCTACATAACACCGTTTTGCAAAGTTTTGATATTTTTATTGCATGTTTTTGCACATTGTGGCGATTTTATTGCAAGTTTTAGAATGTTTTACTACACGAAAATCCGATCTTTCATTATAACGTTTCCTCTATAGGTATTAAAGATTGTGAAAAAGCATTTTGCCAGTGAATTCATCAAGTTTATAGTTCTATTTTATCATGTTAAAAATGCGTCAAAACATAATAGAAGATTGAACACTACCTCTAACCTGTGTGACTTACGTAATGTTCAATCTTCTCATATGTTTTGACGCATTTTTAACATGATAAAGTAAGAGTTAGAGGTCGTTAGGTCGAAAGATATTAGGCCAGTCAATGACAGAAGGTCTAATTTTTAAAGTCTAATGTCAGAAGGTCTATGAAATCATGTCTAATTAAAATTTGGTCTAATTTTTTAAAATGTCTAATAATATTTGGTGTAATTGTCAATAATGTCTAATAAACGTCGGTCTATCGGACACGAATGTCGAATCAATTATGCTATAACAGAAATACGTAACATAATGTGGCTTATATATCATTACGTCAGTATATTATAGTCTGAAATGAAATCACAATAGGAATGATACACACTAATTCAGGAAGTTCGTAATGGACATAAAATGGTATGTACATAAAACAGGTATTAAAATATTCAGTGTAATTTAAAGACCGAAGATATAAGTCGATATCACCACGATCTTCGTAATTTTGGTAATTTGCTACCGTTCGAAAATTTTGAAAATTTTATTGACAAAGTTAAAATATAGACATTTGGTTTTCAGGCGCTTAAAAATAAAGAAATGCAAACTTTTCTATTACACCTTTGTATATCTGTTAGAACTTCTATGTTTATACCTATTAGACCTTATTAATTGAATCTTCTAACTGCAGAACTATTTTGGTATCAGATCCTCTGCAGCGTAGACAGTATGTCACATTAGACCAAGACCATTAGATCATTCGCAATAGACGTCCTGTTCGTTAGACCTAATGAGTATTAGACCTTTTCTCCGTGGGCCTAACGACCTGAAACCGTCACACACATTCGTGTCATCCTTTACAGTAATAGAGTAACCTGCGTCTGTCCGTCCATCACTCGTGATTAGGCCCCATCCTATACCTCTCTGAAGCTGGCTAGCCACCCATTGCGGACCACAATAAACTATATGCCATTATTTAGTACTAATTACTCTTTAATTATCATAATTTTAAATTAATCACCCCAGACATTTTCTAAAAAATCGCGGGTCAGCTAGAAAATAGCAATTAATCAAGAAAGTATCTTGCTAGCAATGATATTGTTGTACAACAATGCTTACGTATTTGAGCACACAGACATTTTTCAGCAATTATCATAATAAAAACGTATTTTCATCAAGTAAAAACATATTTTGATCAAGTCAAACAACAAAATGATGTCACTGCAGTCGAAAGCGGTCGTATTGACCCCCATGGGCGTCGGTGGTAAATGTTCTCTTATTACAAAAAGAGAAAAATGTAGAGCGCTAATTTTTCATGTCATAAGAATAAAGTTCACAAGTTCATATAGACTGATGTCATTTATCAAAAGAGCAATATTAATTTGAAATTCACAAAAGGACAAATTGACCCCTGTGTGCGTTCTATTGTTAATTACTTCATTTTAACATCATTACAATGTAATGATTTCATGTCTGGCACATTCCCCAAAAACAATTGTGAAAGAAAGATAAATATTTATTAAACTGTAATTAATAAAACAACGTGTACGTGAATCAATAGCAACAAGACAGAAGAACAGCGCGCCGCGGAAAGCCATATTTCGACGATTTTGGAAACACATTGGATTCAGTTGGATTCACATTGGATTTTGAAATGAAATCTGACCGTACAGTTAATTGGAAAGTAAATAAATAAACATTGTACTCTTTGTTTGAACACGATCGGACGACGGGTTCATTTAAATTTAGAATATGAAGATTGGAGAAAAGTCCCAGTGACGTGTCAGATGCAATAACTTAAATATAACATTTTTATGAAGAAACCTTAATTAGGCAACGAGAGGCGTTGTAAATCGTCATTGTCTAAATTTAATAAAAATTATAGCAGATCCAAAAGACTTATAACACGTTGAATTTCTGAGCTGAAGAAATATTACAAATTAATAATATCAAAATAAGTGACGAATTGGTGTATAATTTCGACAGAGAAATTTAGCATTTTCGACGTATTAAATATCAAAAATGTGTTTGGGCCAAAAAACTTTAACATTGGGCAAAAGCGTTAATAAATAGACGCATAGTCATGTCAGAATAACTTATATTGTGCATTTTAGAAAAATTGGGAAAACAACAATGAAAATGCAAGAATGAAATTCGTCGGCATTTTTCTATTACGATGTGACGTGGTGAATCGACATGATTTTAAGAACACTTCTTTCGAGTCAGGGGCGACAGTAACGTCGAATCCATGTTGGATGAATTCGAGATTTTGAGAAATTGGACTTAGACATTTTTTATGATGAAACGGTGCAGTGCAATGGACATCCGAACGAGTATTGAAAACAGCTATTGATGCAGTGAATGATCGAAGAGAGAAGAAGTTTTTTTTCATTTTATTTTGACTCTGTGCTTCGAAGTTGATCGAGCAATTTTGGACTTCTTGGAGAACATCTTATGAAGGAAGTCGGCAGACGCGGGATTAGTGCGTGCGAATACATCGGCGCGTGCAAGTGGGCACGCAATTGACGACCGAGCTGGCAACGGCGCTGTCTCGGCGGAATTCAGCAAAAGGAAAGTGTCGCATTTGTGGCATAATCATCAAACTAGATATTTGTTTTCCAAGAATACTCAAGTAAATTAAAATAAACTTTGACAAGACCAGTGAAAAAATATTGAAATTTTAAAAGAACAATGCATGCAATTGTTGCCGAACAAAGCGATGCAAAATTTTAGTCTCATTTTCTTATTGTTAAATTTATAATTACGTACGTACGAGGGAAAAATTTTAATAACATTATTTTTTATTAAAAAGGAATTCCTGAACGCATAAATAATTAGAAATCAGCTGCTGATTATTAGTTTCATTTGAATGTGATGGTATTTAAGTGATAACGACGTTGCCAAGCATGAGTATATTTATTTCATGGTACATTGTTGCATTGTTATTGAGGGAAGGCAACAGAGCACGGTAGCGCTCCATGTTAAATGAGAAAATAAACGAAAGAGGGCGAGGTTTAAAGTTCTTTCTTTCTTTTATGACAAAAGGTGTTATTATTTCAGTATTAGAAAAACCTGTGCATGCTGCAATAGCGAACGTTGTTTACAGGTATTTCCCGTACGGGGCCAGCCACGACCTACGACGTAAAAATAATTTATGCAACCTCGTAATATAACAACCGTAGAGATTTGATAGAAATAAAGAATTAGTGTGGCGGCAGCATCATAATTCGAGGCCACTCGATAGGAGAATCTGAGTAAATATTATTAGGAAAACGGTTACTGTGGCAATTATAGTTGAGATCAGGGTGAATAGATTAGGTGTCATAGTAATTGTCACGGTCGTACCGTGTGGTATCGCATAGCCTCCACATAGCAATATTTAATAATATTGATTAATTGAAGAAAGGGGGATAGTACGGTTGCAACAACAAGAAATTGTTTGAACGATTTGGAAATATGTACCAAAACACAAAAAAATTGAAGAAATAACATTTTTCCTTACCGGGGATTCCTAAAATGTTCGTACTGATTCCAGCACTAGATATCATTAATTTTAAAAATAATTTCTTTAAATTAATAACTCCGGCCAGTTGTTTTTAAATAGCAAAGCGCATTAACACAAAAATGGCACACAATGTTTTTTAAAAAACTTAAAATTTAATCTTACCGGCAAGCCACAGATTTATTGTCACCACTTTGTTAAATATACTTTATATTTAAGTAAAAAGGCTCACAAATTAATTACTGCAGTCAATTTCTGGACGTCCTTCGTACAACAGACTGAGTATAAAGTCTCTGCTTTGTTGTCTAGTTTTCTGTAATGCATTTATCCAAATATCAACATCCAGAACTATAAAATAAAAATACTAATAAAATAAATAATAAAAGTTTTTACCCATTTTCGAATAAAGTGTTTCTTATAACAATTTAATTGTATTTTGCATTTAAAAATTATTCATATACTATTTCACAAGTGCACCATTACACATTTTTTTTAAACGTATTTCAATTCAAAGTTAAAAGAAATATTTTAGGTCCTCGACTACTTGTTTGCGCTAAGTCATCTGACAAATATGAAACTCATAACAAAATATTCAGATACTTTTTTACATTGAAGTAACTCTATTTCCACAGCTACCGTACTCATGTGCTGAATTGGCAAAAAACGATTTGGTTTAAACTACATTAGTATCAGACATTCAAGTGCAATAAGTATCATTCCTATCAATGTAACTTACGGCGATATGTAAAAATTAGAAAAAAGAAAATTTACAGTGATAAAATGTAGTAAAACAAATATACAATTCTGAAAAAAGTTTAAAAATTACTCAGAAGAACAAACAATAAAAACGCCTCTTTTTCGTTTCGTAAAAATGGAACTACGGGAAAGGAAACAACTCAAAAGTAAATAATTTAATATTGTGTATTAGATGTGTTAATGTGTATTAGAATAATTTATATTACCGATCAAGGATAATCAAGAGTATAATATTAAATAATTTCCCTTTGACGTCGGACAAGAAAAGTATATTTGAACTCTCTATTGAACTCATAGACCGTTATCCAAAGCCGTGCTCAGAAACGATGAATTAGAATTTTTAAAATACATTTTCAAAATCTCATTGTTAAAAAAAATGAAAAAATTGATTAATTACCATGTTTCACATCAGACAAGAAATGCATATTGTAATGATTTCATGTATGGCATATTCCCCATAAACAGTTTGAAGTAAATGTAAACATTTATTAGACTATAGTTAAGCAGCCAACTTGTACGTGAATCGATAGTGGCAAGACAAAGGAATGACGCGCCGCGGAAAGTCATATTTGATGATTTTGAAAACGCGTCTGATTTGGTAATTTTGAAATAAAGTCTGACGAAATAGTAAATTAGAAATGAAATAAATAAACATTTTGGTCTTTGTTTGGACGCGATCGGACGACGGGTTCACTTAAATTGGAATGTGTAGATATGGAGAAAAGTTCACGTGACGTGTCAAAATACTATTTCACAAATGGCAAGATTTTTATGAAGAAACCTTAATGTGGGCGACGAGAGGCGTTGCAGATCATCATTATTTAAAATTAACAAAATTATGGAAGACCTAAAAGACTTATAGAACGCGGAATTAATTATTTGAAGAAATATTATATGTTAATAATGTCAAAACAATTGAAGAAGCGGTGTATAATTTCAACCTAGAAATTCAGTATTTTGGGCATGTTAAGCATTAGAAAAGTATGTTTTGGCAATAAAACTCGGACATTGAGCATAAGCACTAATAAAGAAACGTAGAGTCATGTTAAGACAACTAATATTTTGAATTTTAGAAAAATTCCATGAAGCAACAATGGAGATGCAAGAATGGAATTCGCCGGCATGGAGTGGCACGAAGTTACATGGTAAATCACCGCGGATTTCATGACACTTTTGAGTCAGAGCTTGTGATGGTAACATCGAGTTCACGTTAGGCGGTTTTGAGATTTTTTTTTGAAAATTGAACTTAGAACATTTTATCCAATAGTGCAGTGCGAATGGGCACAGAACTGTATCGTAAGAATAGATACTGACGTGGCGAACAGTTGAAAAAAGAAGAAGTTTATTTGATTTGTGCTTAATAAAATCGCAGTCGCGAGCAATTATAAATTTCGTGGAGGATATGATTTTCTGGTGGAAGTTGGCGGACGCAGAACTGGTGTATGCTGATATATCGGCGCGTGCAATTGGGCACGCAAACTGGTGATCGAGTCGTACAACGCCGTACCGGCTGAAGTCGACAAAGGGAAGTGTCCGCAGTTTTTTGTTTGCATAATATTCAAAGTTAAAAAATTGTCTGTACAAGATCAAGAATGTTTATGCAAATGAGTGTAAACTTGTGCAAATCCATTGAGAGAGATACTGAGAAGAATTTAAGGTATAATGCATGCAAGTTATTGCTGAGCAAAGTGGTATAAAAAATGTTTTTTTTATTATTATTAGAGTTGGCTAACGTACGTACGAAAGAAATTTAAATAAATATTTTGCAAAAGAAAGAAATTCCTGCATGAGTAAATAGAAGTCAGTTGGTTGTTATTTATATTTGAAATGTTATTGTAGCCTATGTATTGTCGACGTTGCCGGGAGTATGTGTATTTATGAAATGCTGCATTGTTATATTTGCATGGTGTATCGTGATCGGGTAGGGGATTCACAAAACGAGAGAATTTCACATTTTGAAAAGAAATAAATTAAAGGAAAACGGAATTTCGAAAGTTCTCCCTTTTCTTACAAAAAGATGTGTCATTATTTTAATTAACAGAAACCTGGGTATGCTGTAGTATTACACGTAGTTTACAGGTAATTCCCGTACGGGGCCAGCCACGACCTACGACCAATATAAATTTCTGTAACCACATGACAAATAAATCGTAGTGATTTTGGCAGGGAGTAAGGAGATAGTGTTACAGTGGCGCCCATAACGTGAAGCGTGGCATTAAACTGCGTTTAATATTGCAGCGCTCAGTGTGAGAAAAATTTAAATTTTCAAAGTAAAGGAGTTCAGTAGCCATGGAAACGCGTAGTAAGAAAACGCTAGGTGTTAGGGAGGAAACAACTTGAAACAATTTCTGCTCAAGACGGGGACGAGGAGCAAGGGAATTTGGACGAATTTGAAGTGGAAGGGGAGGGAAATGTTGCGATTTCTGCAACCAAGGAAATAGTTGGGCAGCCGATCGCAGTTGAAACTCCGGTAAAGGCAGGCAGCAAATGGGAGCCAAGCTTGGCGACGATTTTAGAATTTTTACAGCAAAGTAATGCCAGACTACAAAATAAGATCGAGGAGAACGTTAATTTCCAGAAATTAGAAAAGAATAGCGCGGCTTTGCAGAATTTAGAACAGAACAGCGCGAATATGCAGAACAAATTAGAACAGAACAGCGCAGCTTTGCAAAACAAAATGGCGGAATGCAATGCCGAATTACGTAGCAGCTTGACAGGGAAATTGGACAAGATAGAGGGCGAACTACGCGACGCTGTGGGGTTGTGTCATTCAAAGGGAGGGGGTTGTGTCATTCAAAGCCGAGACCGTGGCGCGATTTAAGAAGGCTGAGGGCGAGACCCGCATTTTAGAGGAGAGAATGGAAACTCGCTTCGCCGTTCAGGACGTAATAACCCAACAACTAGGCACCGACGTCGGTGAAGTCCAATCATCGGTTTCAACATTGCGTGAGGCCGCACAACAGCAGCGCGAGCAGCTAGACAGTATTAGTCACGATGTTCAAGGCGTGAAGGAGACGTCGCTACGTCAAAACGTTCGTATAGAGAAGATCGAGAGCTCGGTTAGCGGCATTACTACAAGTATTAGGTCGACCGTACTGACTGAAATTGACAAATTGAAAGTACATGAAACCGGGAAATTTAGAGAAGCGGACGAGGCTTTATTGAACAGAATCGCGGAGTTGGAAGGTCGCGTGCAGGCGGCGCAGCGGACGGGTATGTCAGGTGTGGTGATGGGCCACGCAACGCTACCCAATTATCTCAGGTTTCATGGGGAGAATAGAGAGCAGTCCTACTCATTTTTGACTGCTCTCGAGAACTACTTTTTAGTTAATGGGATTCCCGAGGCGATGAATTTACGTTTTGTAGAAGAGGCGCTTAGCTCGAAGGCGCAGTATTGGTGGCAGGCTCTCACGCCCACGCCTCGATCATATGAGGAATGGAAATCCAAATTTTTAGACCGGTATTGGAACCAGCACCATAGGTTTGAGTTAAAATACCGCTTAATGTCAGAAAGGTACAAGAAGGGTGGCACAGAAAGCATGTGCGACTTCATAACTCGAAAATTAAGCGCTTTTAAAGTATGTAGCGAAGACTTTAACCCCGGTGAGGTAATCCGTATCCTGATTAGACAGATGCCAAACCAGATTAGAAACCTGTTATGGAACAACATGCCGGAAACGATTGACGGTTTAATCGAACGCGTCAGTCGCTTCGATCAAATCAATGATGGGAATGAGCAGGACGGTGGCGAGCATAGACCGCAAAACCACGGGGCTGGCGGTTATAACAAGTTTTCGTCAAAACCGAAGTCAGAGAATCTATGCGCGATGGGGGTGCGCACAGGTGATAGGACCGTCAAGACGGAGAAGCCGCAGGGTGGGCAACCGCAGCAGCCGAAACCGAAGCAAAGCACTGCTGAACGTTCGGGAACGGAACGGCCTCACCATGATGCGAAGCAATCGAATATGGGAGAAGAGATTGTGTCACTTACTTGGTCGTACGAACGACGCCAGGAAAACTGATCACGTTTAAGTCGGAAATGGGCGGCGGCGGCTTAAACGAATGTACAGAGGGAGTTGTTACGGTTATAGCGTCGGTGATAGTTATGGTATCAGGCGAGGACTTATTACGTGAAGAAGAAAACAACGAGGGCGCGAAACCCAGCAAGTGTTTGGTTTTGAGAGGCACCTGTTACGGTAGGGAGGTAAAGGCGTTAATTGTCACGGGAAGCAGTATCAGCGCGGTATCGGAAGAATTTTGTGAGAAGATTAGACGAGATGGGCAGGAGTTAGTTCAGCTACCGACGAGGAAGCTGAGGGTTGTGATGGCGAACCGGAAGGCGGCGTGTACCACCGGAAAGCAGATATGGGTGGAACTCTGCGTGGGAGGAATGACCGTGGAAGTGGCAGCGATAGTCGTCCGTGGACTTGTGCGTGACGTGATCATTGGGATGGACGCACTGAGAGCTTACCAAGCCGTTGTCGACGTAGGTACTGGGAAAGTGACGCTACGATCACAAGGTTGTATTGAGGGTGGCTCAGTGGTCGCTGAACATGATACAGCGGCAATCGTCGGAGACGAAATGCTGACCCATATGGAAGAAGTTCTCCAGAACGTGGACACGGCCGCGGAAGGTGTCGTCGCCCAAGAGGACTGTCCAGAGAAGATACGCCAACTACTGTTGACATACGTTGGAATATTTCAAGAATCATTGGAGCCGGTGAAGGGCTATAGATTCGCTTTGGAAGTGAAAAATACTACCCCGATTTCAACGAAGCGATACCCCATACCACAAGCGTACAGAACGCAGGTACGAGAACTAATTAGAGAAATGGAAGAAAGGGCAGTTATAAAGAGGGCAATAACTCCATATGTGAGTCCGCTGGTTGTTATCATTAAGAAGAACGGGAAGATGCGCATTTGCCTGGATGCTCGAAAACTGATCGCCGTAACTATTCCCCGGTACGAAACGCCTCCTACTATAAATGAGATGGTAATCAAATTAGGTAGTGCAACGGTATTCAGCGCGGTCGATTTTTCGTCGGCCTATTGGCAGATAGAGGTCGAACCCAGATGTCAGAAGTACATCAGTTTTAAATTTGAGGGAACTGTGTACTCGTTTGCGAGGTTGCCGTTTGGGCTAAAGAATTCGGGGGCAGCGCTGATTCGTTACCTTAACGATGTTATTCCCACAGACTTGAAGGACACGCTGGTCATGTATGTGGATGACATTGTGTTGTTCTCGCCGAATGTTGTTACGCATCTCAGAGACCTGGAAAGATTGTTTAAAATTTTCAATGAATACAACTTTAAGCTAAATTTGGAGAAATGTAAATTTTGTTGTAAGAGGGTTCAATTCATGGGGCATGAGATATCCTCTGACGGTATGTGCATGCTAGAAAGCAAAAAGGAGCTGATTAAGAACTTGCCACCACCTAGGAATATACGCGGGCTACGATGATTGTTCGGGATCTGTAATTACTACTCTCGGTTTGTGAAGAATTATTCACAAAAGGTAGTACCGCTGTTGCACCTGCTCAGGAAGGGGAACAAGTGGCAGTGGACACAACAATGCCATGAGGCATATCAAGAACTTGTGAAAGCGTTCGAGGAAACGTGCACGGTGAAATATCCCGACTTCCGCAGGCGAATGTATTTGCAGACTGACAGTAGTGGCTCGGCGTTAGGGGCAGTGCTGTTCCAGGTGGGCGAACATGGGCAACAAGAAATTGTCGCGTTGGATAGCCGATCACTGAAAGGCGGTGAACTTAATTTCGGGGCCACAGAAGGTAAAGCGCTTGCCGTGGTATGGGCAACGCGTAAGTTTCGCGCGTTATTAATAGGACGCCCGTTTACGGTGATCACCGATCACAAGGCATTAACCTTCCTAATGCACAGTCATACTAACAACGAAAGACTGTTGCGATGGACGTTATGGTTGCAGCAATTTCAGCTCCGAATTGAATATTGCGAGGGACGGAAGAACGTGCTCCCGTACTACTTGTCCCGAATGCCAAGGAGAAGGAGGAAGAACTACAGATGGTAGCGGCAGTTCACGTCCGGGAAATTAATCCACGGTGGACGCCAAAAACATTACGGCAAATCCAACAAGAGGACCCGTTCACGCGAGAAGCAACCAAACTGGTGACAGGGCAGAACTATAATGTCAGGAAAATTGCAAAGGCTCGCGACCGGGACACTTCGAACTGGAAGATGCACGATGACATTTTGTTGCGGAAGGTGTACGGACCAGCCAAGAAATTTGGAATATGGATCCCGCAAGACCGGCGGCGAAACCTGATCGTGTCAACACACGAGCGTTTTGGACATTTCGGGGGTGAGAAGATCGCCAAAATTTTGTCAGAGTATTGTTACTGGCGGAACATGGGGAAGCAAATCCGCCAGTTGGTAAGCGCCTGTGATATGTGTCAACGAATGAAACAACCGAAAAGGAGTTGTGAGGGCGAATGGCAGGCGATAATCCCAAAAGGTCCCCGAGACCTGTATGCGGTTGACCTCTACGGACCCCTGACGAAGACGGTAATCAATATCTATTTGTAATTTTAGATGTTTTTTCGAAATTCGTACAAATTTTCCCGATTCGAATGCCCAACACGGCGAATTGTGTTAGACAGGCGAAACGATTTTTGCAATGTGCGGCAAGCCCATCAGAATTCTGAGCGACCGAGGTACGCAATTTACAAGCGACAGGTGGAAAGAAGAGATGGAAGCGCTGGGGGTAGGAGTGTATTTCACCACAGTGCGCCACCCACAGAATAACCCTAGCGAGAGGGTAATGCGGGAACTGTCGCGTTTGTTCCGAGTATACTCCGCGGAAAACCACCGGGCGTGGTTCCAGGCAGTGCCCACATTAAACGAAGTATTAAACATCGTGCCGCACGCCAGTACCAGACGGACGCCATGGGAGGTCCACTTCGGGCAGAGGAAGATGGGACCGTTCGATAAAATCAAAATTCCACCGGAGGTCAGCGGCATCTCAGAATTAACGACGAGCCACCAGATTGTATACGAGCAGCTGAAAAAGTCGGCGAAACAAAGGAAGGAGTTTCGGTCGGGGGGCGTACCGCGTGGGCGACCAAGTGTTATTAAGATCGCCGCACTCGTCGTCGCCTGAGCAGAAATTGTTTAAGAAATGTTTTCCGCTTTTTGAGGGCCCATATATAGTCACGGAAGTGTTGGATAAACAACACGGTGTCATTGGCAGAGGGAGGACAAAATATTGGTACGTATAACAGAACGAACGTCAAGTTATACAAAGAAATGACGTAAGAAATGAAAAGGTGCCAGGATGGAGAATGATAAGCTAGGAAATAGACAGGTGTAACGTCATGTTGACATGTGTAAACTAAGTACACGCGATAGTTAAAGGAGAGGAAATAGGTGTTATTTGATAGGTTATGTTTTAACTAATGTAATGGGCGGAAAGGAGAAATAAATTTCATTTTGTAGGTCATGTGTGGGTTGATGAGTTGCTTGGCTTGTTATTTGTTTAATTGTACGTGTTTAGTTGTAAGTTTATAAGCAAGAAAGCAAGATTGTTTAGAGTAAGTTTTTTGTGTTGTTGTTGTCACGGACGACCATACAGTGTCGCATGCATGACAAAAGAAGTGCAGTGCGTCGGACGTGCGTAAGTGCCACAATGAGGCTCGTGTAATGTTATAAAGAAGTGTTGTGAAGCAGGTGTTTAGGCGAAAACGGTAGTGTTCTGAAGTGCAATACACCGGCTCGTGTTTATCAAAACAATGTGTGGATTGCCAGTATC
>JAHLJT010009776.1:0-21971 GCA_031308135.1 Acheta domesticus
TCTTCGCCTTTCGTCTTCGCCATTCGACATCGCCTTTCGTCTTCGTCTTTCGTCTTCGTCTTTCGTTTTCGTCTTTTGTCTTCATCTTTCGTCTTCGTCTTTCGTCTTCGTCTTCGCCCTGTTCTTCCGTTTTCGTCTTTCGTCTTCGTCTTTTGTCTTCGTCTTTCGTCTTCATCTTTCGTCTTCGTCATTCGTCTTTCGTCTTCGTCTTTCGTCTTCGTCTTTCGTCTTCGTCTTTCGTCTTCGTCTTTCGTCTTTCGTCTTCGTCTTTCGTCTTCGTCTTTCGTCTTCGTCTTTCGTCTTCGTCTTTCGTCTTCGTCTTTCGTCTTCGTCTTTCGTCTTCGTCTTTCGTCTTCGTCTTTCGTCTTCGTCTTCGTCTTCGCCTTTCGTCTTCGTCTTTCGTCTTCGTCTTTCGTCTTCGTCTTTCGTCTTCGTCTTTCGTCTTCGTCTTTCGTCTTCGTCTTTCGTCTTCGTCTTTCGTCTTCGTCTTCGTCTTTCGTCTTCGTCTTTCGTCTTCGTCTTTCGTCTTTCGTCTTCGTCTTTCGTCTTCGTCTTTCGTCTTCGTCATTCGTCGTCGTCTTTCGTCGTCGTCTCTCGTCTTCGTCTTTCGTCTTCGTCTTTCGTCTTCGTCTTTCGTCTTCGTCTTTCGTCTTCGTCTTTCGTCTTCGTCTTTCGTCTTCGTCTTTCGTCTTCGTCTTTCGTCTTCGTCTTTCGTCTTGGTTTTTTGACTTCGTCTTTCGTCTTCGTGTATCTTCTTCGTCTTTCGTCTTCGTCTTTCCGCTCCGTCTTTCGTCTTCGTGTTTGGTATTCGCCTATCGTCTTGTCTTTCGTCTTCGTCTTTCGTCTTCTTTTTTCGTCTTCGTCTTTCGTCTTCGTCTTTCGTCTTCGTCTTTCGTCTTCGTCTTTCGTCTTCGTCTTCGTCTTTCGTCTTCGTCTTTCGTCTTCGTCATTCGTCTTCGTCTTTCGTCTTCGTCTTTCGTCTTCGCTTTCGTCTTTGTCTTTCGTCTTCGTCTTTCGTCTTCGTCTTACTACTTCGTCTCTTTTCTTCGTCTTTCGTCTTCGTCTTTCGTCTACGTCTTCATCTTTCGTCCTCGCCATTCGTCTTCGTCTTTCGTCTTCGTCTTTCGTCTTCGTCTTTCGTGTTCGTCTTTCGTCCTCGTCTTTCGTCTTCGTCTTTCGTTTTCGTTTTTCGCTTTCGTCTTTCGTCTTCGTCTTTCGTCTTCGTCTTTCGTCTTCGCCTTTCGTCTTCGGCTTTCGTCTTCGTCTTTCCTCTTCGTCTTTCGTCCTCGTCTTTCGTCTTCGTCTTTCGTCTTCGTCTTTCGTCTTCGTCTTTCGTCCTTGTCTTTCGCCTTCGTCTTTCGTCTTCGTCTTTCGTCTTTGCCTTTCGTCTTCGTCTTTCGTCTTCGTCTTTCGTCTTCGCCTATCGTATTCGTGTTCGTCTTTCTTCTTCGTCTTTCGTCTTCGTCCTTTTCTTCCATCTTCGTCATTCGTGTTCGTCTTTCGTCTTGGTCTTTCGTCACGTCTTACGTCTTCGCCTTTCGTCTTCGTCTTCGCTTTTCGTCTTAGTCTTTCGTCTTCGTCTTCGTCTTTCGTCTTCGTCTTCGTCTTTCGCCTTCGTCTTTCGTCTTCGTCTTTCGTCTTCGTCTTTCGTCTTCGTCTTTCGTCTTCGTCTTCGTCTTTCGCCTTCGTCTTGCGTCTTCGTCTTTCGTCATTGTCTTTCGTGTTCGTTTTTCCGTAATCGTCCTTCGCCTCCGTCTTCGCCTATCGTCTATGTCTTCAGCTTTCGTCTTGGTCTTTCGTCTTGGTCTTTCGTCTTCGTCCTTCGCCTTTGTCTTCGCCTATCGTCTTCGCCATTCGACATCGCCTTTCGTCTTCGTCTTTCGTCTTCGTCTTTCGTCTTCATGTTTCGTTTTCGTCTTCGTCTTTCGTCTTCGTCTTCGTCCTTTTCTTCCGTCTTCGTCATTCGTCTTCGCTTTTTTCTTCGTCTTTCGTCTTCGTCATACTACTTCGTCTCTCGTTTTCGTCTTTCGTCTTCGTCTTTCGTCTTCGTCTATCCTCCTCGTCTTTCGTCTTCGTCTTTCGTCTTCGTCTTTCGTCTTCGTCTTTCGTCTTCGTCTTTCGTCTTCGTCTTTCGTCTTCGTCTTTCGTCTTCGTCTTTCGTCTTGGTTTTTTGACTTCGTCTTTCGTCTTCGTGTATCTTCTTCGTCTTTCGTCTTCGTCTTTCCGCTCCGTCTTTCGTCTTCGTGTTTGGTATTCGCCTATCGTCTTGTCTTTCGTCTTCGTCTTTCGTCTTCGTCTTTCGTCTTCGTCTTTCGTCTTCGTCTTTCGTCTTCGTCTTTCGTCTTCGTCTTTCGTCTTCGTCATTCGTCTTCGTCTTTCGTTTTCGTCTTTCGTCTTCGTCTTACTACTTCGTCTCTTTTCTTCGTCTTTCGTCTTCGTCTTTCGTCTACGTCTTCATCTTTCGTCCTCGTCATTCGTCTTCGTCTTTCGTCTTCGTCTTTCGTCTTCGTCTTTCGTGTTCGTCTTTCGTCCTCGTCTTTCGTCTTCGTCTTTCGTTTTCGTTTTTCGCTTTCGTCTTTCGTCTTCGTCTTTCGTCTTCGTCTTTCGTCTTCGCCTTTCGTCTTCGTCTTTCGTCTTCGTCTTTCCTCTTCGTCTTTCGTCTTCGTCTTTCGATTTCGTCTTTCGCCTTCGTCTTTCGTCTTCGTCTTTCGTCCTTGTCTTTCGCCTTCGTCTTTCGTCTTCGTCTTTCGTCTTCGCCTATCGTATTCGTGTTCGTCTTTCTTCTTCGTCTTTCGTCTTCGTCTTCGTCCTTTTCTTCCATCTTCGTCATTCGTGTTCGTCTTTCGTCTTGGTCTTTCGTCACGTCTTTCGTCTTCGCCTTTCGTCTTCGTCTTCGCTTTTCGTCTTCGTCTTTCGTCTTCGTCTTCGTCTTTCGTCTTCGTCTTCCGCCTTCGTCTTTCGTCTTCGTCTTTCGTCTTCGTCTTTCGTCTTCGTCTTTCGTCTTCGTCTTCGTCTTTCGCCTTCGTCTTGCGTCTTCGTCTTTCGTCATTGTCTTTCGTGTTCGCTTTCCGTCATCGTCCTTCGCCTTCGTCTTCGCCTTTCGTCTTCGCCTATCGTCTACGTCTTCAGCTTTCGTCTTGGTCTTTTGTCTTGGTCTTTCGTCTTCGTCCTTCGCCTTTGTCTTCGCCTATCGTCTTCGCCATTCGACATCGCCTTTCGTCTTCGTCTTTCGTCTTCGTCTTTCGTCTTCATGTTTAGTTTTCGTCTTCGCCTTTCGTCTTCGTCTTCGTCCTTTTCTTCCGTCTTCGTCATTCGTCTTCGCTTTTTTCTTCGTCTTTCGTCTTCGTCTTACTACTTCGTCTCTCGTTTTCGTCTTTCGTCTTCGTCTTTCGTCTCCGTCTTCATCTTTCGTCTTCGTCATTCGTTTTTTTCTTTCGTCTTCTTCTTTCGTCTTCGTCTTTCGTCTTTCGTCTTCGTCTTTCGTCTTCGTCTTTCGCCTTCGTCTATCGTATTCGTCTTTCGTCTTCGTCTTTCGTCTTCGTCTTTCGTCTTCGTCATTCGTCTTTGTCTTTCGTCTTCGTCTTTAGTCATCGTTTTTCGTCTTCGTCTCTCGTGTTCGTCTTTCGTCTACGTCTATCGTTTTCTTCATTCGTCTTCGTCTTTCGTGTTCTTCTTTCGTCATCGTCTTTCCTCTTAATCTTTCGTCTCCATCGTTCGTCTTCCTCTTTCGTCTTCGTCATTCGTGTCCAAAAGACCTCTTCGACTTTCGTCTTCCGTCTTCTTCTTTCGTCTTCGTCTTTCGTCTTCGTCTTTCGTCTTCGTCTCTCGCCTTCGTCTATCGTATTCGTCTTTCGTCTTCGTCTTTCGCCTTCCGTCTCTGTCTTTCATCTTCGTTTTTCGTCTTCGTCTTTCGTCTCCGCCTTTCGTATTCTTCTTTCGTCGTCGTCTTTCGTCTTCGTTTTTTCGACTTCGTCTTTCGTCTACGTCTTTCGTCTTCGTCTTTCGCCTTCGTCTTTCGTCTTCGTCTTTCGTCTTCGTCATTCGTCTTCGTCTTTCGTCTTCGTCTTTAGTCATCGTCTTTCGTCTTCGTCTTTCGTGTTCGTCTTTCGTCTACGTCTATCGTCTTCTTCATTCGTCTTCGTATTTCGTGTTCTTCTTTCGTCATCGTCTTTCCTCTTAATCATTCGTCTTCATCGTTCGTCTTCCTCTTTCGTCTTCGTCATTCGGTTCCGAAAGACCTCTTCGACTTTCGTCTTCCGTCTTCGTCTTTCGTCTTCGTCTTTTGTCTTCGTATATCTTCTTCGTCTTTTGTCTTCTTCTTTCGTCTTCGTCATTTGTCTTCTTCTATTGTCATTGTCTTTCCTCTTAACCTTAAGTCTCTATCGTTCGTCATCCGCCTTCGACTTCGTCATTTGTCTTCGTCATTCGTCTTCGTCTTTCGTCTTCCGTCTCTGTCTTTCATCTTCGTTTTTCGTCTTCGTCTTTCGTCTCCGCCTTTCGTTTTCGTCTTTCGTCGTCGTCTTTCGTCTTCTTTTTTTCGTCTTCGTCTTTCGTCTACGTCTTTCGTCTTCGTCATTCGTCTTCGTCTTTCGTCTTCTACTTTTGTCATATTCTTTCCTTTTAATCTTTCGTCTCCATCGTTCGTCTTCCTCTTTGGTCTTCGTCATTCGTCTCCGTCAGACTTCTTCGACTTTCGTCATCCGTCTTCGTCTTTCGTTTTCGTCTTTTGTCTTCGTGTATCGGCTTCGTCTTTCGTCTTCTTCTTTCGTCTTCGTCTTTCGTTTTCGTCTTTCGCTTTCGTCTTTCGTCTTCGTCTTTCGTCTTCGTCTTTCGTCTTCGCCTTTCGTCTTCGTCTTTCGTCTTCGTCTTTCGTCTTCGTCTATCCTCCTCGTCTTTCGTCTTCGTCTTTCGTCTTCGTCTTTCGTCTTCGTCTTTCGTCTTCGTCTTCGTCTTCGTCTTTCGTCTTCGTCTTTCGTCTTCGTCTTTCGTCTTCGTCTTTCGTCTTCGTCTTTCGTCTTCGTCTTTCGTCTTCGTCTTTCGTCTTCGTCTTTCGTCTTCGTCTTTCGTCTTCGTCTTTCGTCTTGATTTTTTGACTTCGTCTTTCGTCTTCCTGTATCTTCTTCGTCATTCGTCTTCGTCTTTCCGCTCCGTCTTTCGTCATCGTGTTTGGTATTCGCCTATCGTCTTCGTCTTTCGTCTTCGTCTTTCTTCTTCGTCTTTCTTCTTCGTCTTTCGTCTTCGTCTTTCGACTTCGTCATTCGTCTTCGTCTTTCGTCTTCGTCTTTCGTCTTCGCTTTTCGTCTTCGTCTTACTACTTCGTCTCTCGTCTTCGTCTTTCGTCTTTGTCTTTCGTCTACGTCTTCATCTTTCGTCCTCGTCATTCGTCTCCGTCTTTCGCCTTCGTCTTTCGTCTTCGTCATTCGTCCTCGTCTTTCGTCTTCGTCTTTCGTTTCGTCTTTCGCTTTCGTCTTTCGTCCATGTCTTTCGTCTTCGTCTTTCGTCTTCGTCTTTCGTCTTCGTCTTTCGTCTTCGTCTTTCGTCTTCGTCTTTCGTCTTCGTCTCTCGTTTCGCCTTTCGTCTTTGTCTTTCGTCTTCGTCTTTCGTCTTCGCCTATCCTATTCGTGTTCGTTTTTCGTCTTCGTCTTTCGTCTTCGTCTTCGTCCTTTTCTTCCATCTTCGTCATTCGTGTTCGTCTTTCGTCTTCGTCTTTCGTCACGTCTTTCGTCTTCGCCTTTCGTCTTCTTCTTTCGTCTTCGTCTTTCGTCTTCTGTTTTTCGTCTTCGCTTTTCGTCTTCGTCTTTCGTCTTCGTCTTCGTCTTTCGTCTCTCGTCTTCGTCTTTCGTCTACGTCTTCATCTTTCGTCTTCGTCATTCGTTTTTTTCTTTCGTCTTCTTCTTTCGTCTTCGTCTTTCGTCTTTGTCTTTCGTCTTCGTCATTCGTCTTCGTCTTTCGTCTTCGTCTTTAGTCATCGTCTTTCGTCTTCGTCTTTCGTTTTCGTCTTTCGTCTACGTCTATCGTCTTCTTCATTCGTCTTCGTCTTTCGTGTTCTTCTTTCGTCATCGTCTTTCCTCTTAATCTTTCGTCTCCATCGTTCGTCTTCCTCTTTCGACTTTGTCATTCGTGTCCGAAAGACCAATTCGATTTTCGTCTTCGTCTTTTGTCTTCGTATATCTTCTTCGTCTTTCGTCTTCTTCTTTCGTTCTTCGTCATTCGTCTTCTTCTATCGTCATCGTATTTCCTCTTAACCTTAAGTCTCTATCGTTCGTCATCCGCCTTCGACTTCGTCATTTGCCTTCGTCATTCGTCTTCGTCTTTCGTCTTCCGTCTCTGTCTTTCATCTTCGTTTTTCGTCTTCGTCTTTCGTCTCCGCCTTTCGTTTTCGTCTTTCGTCGTCGCCTTTCGTCTTCGTTTTTTCGACTTCGTCTTTCGTCTACGTCTTTCGTCTTCGTCATTCGTCTTCGTCTTTCGTCTTCTACTTTGTCATTGTCTTTCCTTTTAATCTTTCGTCTCCATCTTTCGTCTTCCTCTTTCGTCTTCGTCATTCGTCTCCGTCAGACTTCTTCGACTTTCGTCATCCGTCTTCGTCTTTCGTTTTCGTCTTTTGTCTTCGTCTATCGGCTTCGTCTTTCGTCTTCTTCTTTCGTCTTCGTCTTTCGTTTTCGTCTTTCGCTTTCGTCTTTTGTCTTCGTCTTTCGTCTTCGTCTTTCGTCTTCGCCTTTCGTCTTCGTCTTTCGTCTTCGTCTTACCTCTTCGTCTTTCGTCTTTCGTCTTCGTTTTTCGTCTTCGTCTTTCGTCTTCGTCTTTCGTCTTCGTCTTTCGTCTTCGTCTTTCGTCTTCGTCTTTCGTCTTCGCCTTTCGTCTTCGTCTTTCGTCTTCGTCTTTCGTCTTCGTCTTTCGTCTTCGTCTTTCGTCTTCGTCTTTCGTCTTCGTCTTTCGTCTTCGTCTTTCGTCTTCGTCTTTCGTCTTCGTCTTTCGTCTTCGTCTTTCGTCTTCGTCTTTCGTCTTCGTCTTTCGTCTTCGTCTTTCGTCTTGATTTTCTGACTTCGTCTTTCGTCTTCCTGTATCTTCTTCGTCTTTCGTCTTCGTCTTTCCGCTCCGTCTTTCGTCTTCGTGTTTGGTATTCGCCTATCGTCTTCGTCTTTCGTCTTCGTCTTTCTTCTTCGTCTTTCTTCTTCGTCTTTCGTCTTCGTCTTTCGACTTCGTCATTCGTCTTCGTCTTTCGTCTTCGTCTTTCGTCTTCGCTTTTCGTCTTCGTCTTACTACTTCGTCTCTCGTCTTCGTCTTTCGTCTTTGTCTTTCGTCTACGTCTTCATCTTTCGTCCTCGTCATTCGTCTCCGTCTTTCGCCTTCGTCTTTCGTCTTCGTCATTCGTCCTCGTCTTTCGTCTTCGTCTTTCGTTTTCGTCTTTCGCTTTCGTCTTTCGTCCATGTCTTTCGTCTTCGTCTTTCGTCTTCGTCTTTCGTCTTCGTCTTTCGTCTTCGTCTTTCGTCTTCGTCTCTCGTTTCGCCTTTCGTCTTTGTCTTTCGTCTTCGTCTTTCGTCTTCGCCTATCCTATTCGTGTTCGTTTTTCGTCTTCGTCTTTCGTCTTCGTCTTCGTCCTTTTCTTCCATCTTCGTCATTCGTGTTCGTCTTTCGTCTTCGTCTTTCGTCACGTCTTTCGTCTTCGCCTTTCGTCTTCTTCTTTCGTCTTCGTCTTTCGTCTTCTGTTTTTCGTCTTCGCTTTTCGTCTTCGTCTTTCGTCTTCGTCTTCGTCTTTCGTCTCTCGTCTTCGTCTTTCGTCTACGTCTTCATCTTTCGTCTTCGTCATTCGTTTTTTTCTTTCGTCTTCTTCTTTCGTCTTCGTCTTTCGTCTTTGTCTTTCGTCTTCGTCATTCGTCTTCGTCTTTCGTCTTCGTCTTTAGTCATCGTCTTTCGTCTTCGTCTTTCGTTTTCGTCTTTCGTCTACGTCTATCGTCTTCTTCATTCGTCTTCGTCTTTCGTGTTCTTCTTTCGTCATCGTCTTTCCTCTTAATCTTTCGTCTCCATCGTTCGTCTTCCTCTTTCGACTTTGTCATTCGTGTCCGAAAGACCTCTTCGATTTTCGTCTTCGTCTTTTGTCTTCGTATATCTTCTTCGTCTTTCGTCTTCTTCTTTCGTCTTCGTCATTCGTCTTCTTCTATCGTCATCGTATTTCCTCTTAACCTTAAGTCTCTATCGTTCGTCATCCGCCTTCGACTTCGTCATTTGCCTTCGTCATTCGTCTTCGTCTTTCGTCTTCCGTCTCTGTCTTTCATCTTCGTTTTTCGTCTTCGTCTTTCGTCTCCGCCTTTCGTTTTCGTCTTTCGTCGTCGCCTTTCGTCTTCGTTTTTTCGACTTCGTCTTTCGTCTACGTCTTTCGTCTTCGTCATTCGTCTTCGTCTTTCGTCTTCTACTTTTGTCATTGTCTTTCCTTTTAATCTCTCGTCTCCATCGTTCGTCTTCCTCTTTCGTCTTCGTCATTCGTCTCCGTCAGACTTCTTCGACTTTCGTCATCCGTCTTCGTCTTTCGTTTTCGTCTTTTGTCTTCGTCTATCGGCTTCGTCTTTCGTCTTCTTCTTTCGTCTTCGTCTTTCGTTTTCGTCTTTCGCTTTCGTCTTTTGTCTTCGTCTTTCGTCTTCGTCTTTCGTCTTCGCCTTTCGTCTTCGTCTTTCGTCTTCGTCTTACCTCTTCGTCTTTCGTCTTTCGTCTTCGTTTTTCGTCTTCGTCTTTCGTCTTCGTCTTTCGTCTTCGTCTTTCGTCTTCGTCTTTCGTCTTCGTCTTTCGTCTTCGCCTTTCGTCTTCGTCTTTCGTCTTCGTCTTCGTCTTCGCCTATCGTATTCGTGTTCGTCTTTCCGCTCCGTCTTTCGTATTCGTGTTTGGTATTCGCCTATCGTCTTCGTCTTTCGTCTTCGTCTTTCGTCTTCGTCTTTCGTCTTTGTCTTTCGCCTTCGTCTTGCGTCTTCGTCTTTCGTCTTCGTCATTCGTCTTCGTCTTACTACTTCGTCTCTCGTCTTTGTCTTTCGTCTTCGTCTTTCGTCTACGTCTTCATCGTTCGTCCTCGTCATTCGTCTTTGTCTTTCGTCTTCGTCTTTCGTCTTTATCTTCGTCTTCGTCTTTCGTCTTCGGACTTTCGTCTTCGTCTTTGTTTTAGCCTTCGTCTTGCGTCTTCGTCTTTCGTCATCGTCTCTCGTTTCGCCTTTCGTCATCGTCCTTCGCCTTCGTCTTCGCTTTTCGTCTTCGCCTATCGTCTACGTCTTCAGCCTTCGTCTTGGTCTTTCGTCTTTTTCTTTCGTTTTCGTCCTTCGCCTTCGTCTTCGCCTTTCGTCTTCGCCATTCGACATCGCCTTTCGTCTTCGTCTTTCGTCTTCGTTTTTCGTTTTCGTCTTTCGTCTTCGTCATTCGTCTTCGTCTTTCGTCTTCTACTTTCGTCATTGTCATTCCTTTTAATCTTTCGTTTCCATCGTTCGTCTTCCTCTTTCGTCTTCGTCATTCGTCTCCGTCAGACTTCTTCGACTTTCGTCATCCGTCTTCGTCTTTCGTTTTCGTCTTTTGTCTTCGTCAATCGGCTTCCTCTTTCGTCTTCTTCTTTCGTCTTCGTCTTTCGTTTTCGTCTTTCGCTTTCGTCTTTCGTCTTCGTCTTTCGTCTTCGTCTTTCGTCTTCGCCTTATGTCCTCGTCTTTCGTGGTCGTCTTTCCTCTTCGTCTTTCGTCTTCGTCTTTCGTCTTCGCCTATCGTATTCGTGTTCGACTTTCCGCTCCGTCTTTCGTCTTCGTGTTTGGAATTCGCCTATCGTCTTCGTCTTTCGTCTTCGTCTTTCGTCTTCGTCATTCGTCTTCGTCTTTCGTCTTCGTCTTACTACTTCGTCTCTCGTCTTCGTCTTTCGCCTTCGTTATTCGTCTACGTCTTCATCGTTCGTCCTCGTCATTCGTCTTCGTCTTTCGTCTTCGTCTTTCGTCTTGATCTTTCGTCTTCGTCTTTCGTCTTCGTCTTTCGCCTTCGTCTTGCGTCTTCGTTTTTCGTCATCGTCTTTCGTCTTCGCCTTTCGTCATCGTCCTTCGCCTTCGTCTTCGCCTTTCGTCTTTGCCTATCGTCTACGCCTTTAGCCTCCGTCTTGGTCTTTCGTCTTGGTCTTTCGTTTTTGTCCTTCGCTTTCGTCTTCGCCTTTCGACTTCGCCATTCGACATCGCCTTTCGTCTTCGTGTTTCGCTCTTCGTCTTTCGTTTTCGTCTTTCGTCTTCGTCTTTCGTCTTCGTCTTTCGTCTTCGTCTTCGTCTTTCGTCTTCGTCTTTCGTCTTCGTCTTTCGTCTTCGTCTTTCGTCTTCGTCTTTCGTCTTCGTCTTTCGTCTTCGTCTTTCGTCTTCGTCTTTCGTCTTCGTCTTTCGTCTTCGTCTTCGTCTTTCGTCTTCGTCTTTCGTCTTCGTCTTTCGTCTTCGTCTTTCGTCTTCGTCTTTCGTCTTCGTCTTTCGTCTTCGTCTTTCGTCTTCGTCTTTCGTCTTCGTCTTTCGTCTTCGTCTTTCGTCTTCGTCTTTCGTCTTCGTCTTTCGTCTTCGTCTTTCGTCTTCGTCTTTCGTCTTCGTCTTTCGTCTTCGTCTTCGTTCTTCTTTCGTCTTCGTCTTTCGTCTTCGTCTTTCGTCTTCGTCTTCGTCTTCGTCTTTCGTCTTCGTCTTTCGTCTTCGTCTTTCGTCTTCGTCTTTCGTCTTCGTCTTTCGTCTTCGTCTTTCGTCTTCGTCTTTCGTCTTCGTCTTCGTCTTCGTCTTCGTCTTCGTCTTTCGTCTTCGTCTTCGTCTTCGTCTTTCGTCTTCGTCTTTCGTCTTCGTCTTCGTCTTCGTCTTTCGTCTTCGTCTTCGTCTTCGTCTTCGTCGTCCGTCTTCGTCTTTCGTCTTCGTCTTTCGTCTTCGTCTTTCGTCTTCACTTTCGTCTTCGTCTGTAGTCTTCGTCTTTCGTCTTCGTCTTTCGTCTTCGTCTTTTCGTCTTCGTCTTCGTCTTCGTCTTCGCTTCGTCCTTCGTCTTCGTCTTTCGTCTTCGTCTTTCGTCTTCGTCTTTCGTCTTCGTCTTTCGTACTTCGTCTTTCGTCTTCGTCTTCGTCTTTCGTCTTCGTCTTCGTCTTCGTCTTCGTTTTCGTCCGTCGTCGTTCGTCTTCGTCTTTCGTCTTCGTCTTTCGTCTTCGTCTTTCGTCTTCGTTTCGTCTTCGTCTTCGTCTTCGTCATTTCGTCTTCGTCTTCGTCTTCGTCTTTCGTCTTCGTCTTTCGTCTTCGTCTTTCGTCTTCGTCTTTCGTCTTCGTCTTTCGTCTTCGTCTTTTCGTCTTCGTCTTTCGTCCTTCCGTACTTTCGTCTTCGTCTTTCGTCTTCGTCTTTCGTCTTCGTCTTTCGTCTTCGTCTTTCGTCTTTCGTCTTTCGTCTTCGTCTTTCGTCTTCGTCTTTCGTCTTCGTCTGTCTTCGTCTTTCGTCTTCGTCTTCGTCTTTCGTCTTCGTCTTTTCGTCTTCGTCTTTCGTCTTCGTCTTTTCGTCTTCGTCTTCGTCTTCGTCTTTCGTCTTCGTCTTCGTCTTCGTCTTTCGTCTTCGTCTTTCGTCTTCGTCTTCGTCTTCGTCTTTCGTCTCGGTCTTTCGTCTTCGTCTTTCGTCTTCGTCTTTCGTCTTCGTCTTTCGTCTTCGTCTTTCGTCTTCGTCTTTCGTCTTCGTTCGTCTTCGTCTTTCGTCTTTTCGTCTTCGTCTTTCGTCTTCGTCTTTCGTCTTCGTCTTCGTCTTTCGTCTTCGTCTTTCGTCTTCGTCTTTCGTCTTTCGTCTTCCGTCTTCGTCTTTCGTCTTCGTCTTTCGTCTGTTCCGTCTTCGGTCTTTCGTCTTTCGTCTTTCGTCTTCGTCTTTCGTCTTCGTCTTTTCGTCTTCGTCTTTCGTCTTCGTCTTTCGTCTTCGTCTTTCGTCTTCGTCTTTCGTCTTCGTCTTTCGTCTTCGTCTTTCGTCTTCGTCTTCGTCTTCGTCTTTCGTCTTCGTCTTTCGTCTTCGTCTTTCGTCTTCGTCTTTCGTCTTCGTCTTTCGTCTTTCGTCTTTCGGCTTCGTCTTTCGTCTTCGTCTTTCGTCTTCGTCTTTCGTCTTCGTCTTTCGTCTTCGTCTTTCGTCTTCGTCTTTCGTCTTCGTCTTTCGTCTTCGTCTTTCGTCTTCGTCTTTCGTCTTCGTCTTTCGTCTTCGTCTTTCGTCTTCGTCTTTCGTCTTCGTCTTTCGTCTTCGTCTTTCGTCTTCGTCTTTCGTCTTCGTCTTCGTCTTCGTCTTTCGTCTTCGTCTTTCGTCTTCGTCTTTCGTCTTCGTCTTTCGTCTTCGTCTTTCGTCTTCGTCTTCGTCTTTCGTCTTCGTCTTTCGTCTTCGTCTTTCGTCTTCGTCTTTCGTCTTCGTCTTTCGTCTTCGTCTTTCGTCTTTGTCTTTCGTCTTTCGTCTTTCGTCTTTCGTCTCTCGTCTTCGTCTTCGTCTTTCGTCTTCGTCTTTCGTATTCGTCTTTCGTCTTCGTCTTCGTCTTCGTCCTTCGTCTTCGTCTTCGTCTTCGTCTTTCGTCTTCGTCTTCTCGTCTTCGTCCTTCGTCTTCGTCTTTCGTCTTCGTCTTTCGTCTTCGTCTTTCGTCTTCGTCTTTCGTCTTCGTCTTTCGTCTTTCGTCTTTCGTCTTCGTCTTTCGTCTTTCGTCTTCGTCTTTCGTCTTCGTCTTTCGTCTTCGTCTTTCGTCTTCGTCTTTCGTCTTCGTCTTCGTCTTGACTTCGTCTTCGTCTTTCGTCTTCGCCTTTCGTCATTCGTCTTTCGTCTTCGTCTTCGTCTTTCGTCTTTCGTCTTCGTCTTTCGTCTTCGTCTTTAGTCTTCGTCTTCGTCTTCGTCTTTCGTCTTTCAGTCTTCGTCTTTCGTCTTCGTCTTTCGTCTTCGTCTTTGTCTCGTCTTTCGCTTTCGTCTTCATCTTTCGTCTTCGTCATTCGTCTTTCGTCTTCGGTCTTCGTCTTGCCTTTCGTCTTCGTCTTTCGTCTTCGTCTTTCGTCTTCGGTCATTTTCGTCTTCGTCTTCGCTTCGTCTTCGTCTTCGTCTTTCGTCTTCGTCTTTCGTCTTCGTCTTTCGTCTTCGTCTTTCGTCTTCGTCTTTCGTTTCGTTTCGTCTTCGTCTTTCGTCTTCGTCGTTCGTCTTTCGTCTTTCGTCTTCGTCTTTCGTCTTCGTCCTTTCGTCTTCGTCTTTCGTCTTCGTCTTTCGTCTTCGTCTTTCGTCTTCGTCTTCGTCTTCGTCTTTCGTCTTTCGTCTTCGTCTTCGTCTTTCGTCTTCGTCTTTCGTCTTCGTCTTTCGTCTTCCGTCTTTCGTCTTCGTCTTTCGTCTTCGTCTTTCGTCTTCGTCTTTCGTCTTCGTCTTTCGTCTTCGTCTTTCGTCTTCGTCTTCGTCTTTCGTCTTTCGATCTTCGTCTTTTCGTCTTCGTCTTTCGTCTTCGTCTTTCGTCTTCGTCTTTCGTCTTCGTCTTTCGTCTTCGTCTTTCGTCTTCGTCTTCGTCTTCGTCTTTCGTCTTCGTCTTTCGTCTTCGTCTTTCGTCTTCGTCTTTCGTCTTCGTCTTTCGTCTTCGTCATTCGTCTTCGTCTTTCGTCTTCGTCTTTCGTCTTCGTCTTTCGTCTTCGTCTTTCGTCTTCGTCTTTCGTCTTCGTCTTTCGTCTTCGTCTTTCGTCTTCGTCTTTCGTCTTCGTCTTTCGTCTTCGTCTTTCGTCTTCGTCTTTCGTCTTCGTCTTTCGTCTTCGTCTTTCGTCTTCGTCTTTCGTCTTCGTCTTTCGTCTTCGTCTTTCGTCTTCGTCTTTCGTCTTCGTCTTTCGTCTTCGTCTTTCGTCTTCGTCTTTCGTCTTCGTCTTTCGTCTTCGTCTTCGTCTTCGTCTTCGTCTTCGTCTTTCGTCTTCGTCTTTCGTCTTCGTCTTTCGTCTTCGTCTTTCGTCTTTCGTCTTCGTCTTTCGTCTTCGTCTTCGTCTTCGTCTTCGTCTTTCGTCTTCGTCTTTCGTCTTCGTCTTCGTCTTCGTCTTTCGTCTTCGTCTTCTCGTCTTCGTCTTCGTCTTCGTCTTCGTCTTCGTCTGTCTTTCGTCTTCGTCTTTCGTCTTCGTCTTTCGTCATCGTCTCCGTTTCGTCTTTCGTCTCGTCTTCGTCTTCGTCTTCGTCTTTGTCTTTCGTCTTCGTCTTCGTCTCGTATTCGTCTTCGTCTTCGTCTTTCGTCTTCGTCTTTCTTTCGTCTTTCGTCTTTCGTCTTCGTCTTTCGTCTTCGTCTTTCGTCTTCGTCTTTCGTCTTCGTCTTTCGTCTTCGTCTTTTCGTCTTCGTACTTTTCGTCTTCGTCTTTCGTCTTCGTCTTTCGTCTTTCGTCTATCGTTTTCGTCTTCGTCTTTCGTCTCGTCCTTCGTCTTCGTCTTCGTACTTCTTCGTCTTCGTCTTTCGTCTTCGTCTTTCGTCCTGTCGTCTTTCGTCTTCGTCTTTCGTCTTCGTACTTTCGTCTTCGTCTTTGTCTTTCGTCTTTCGTCTTCGTCTTTCGTCGTCTTCGTCTTTCGTCTTCGTCTTCGTCTTCGTCTTTCGTCTTCGTCTTTCGTCTTCGTCTTCGTCTTTCGTCTTCGTCTTTCGTCTTCGTCTTTCGTCTTCGTCTTTCGTCTTCGTCTTTTCGTCTTCGTCTTTCGTCTTCGTCTTCGTCTTCGTCTTTCGTCTTCGTCTTTCGTCTTCGTCTTTCGTCTTCGTCTTTCGTCTTCGTCTTTCGTCTTCGTCTTTCGTCTTCGTCTTCGTCTTCGTCTTCGTCTTCGTCTTCGTCTTTCGTCTTCGTCTTTCGTCTTCGTCTTTCGTCATTCGTCTTTCGTCTTCGTCTTTCGTCTTCGTCTTTCGTCTTCGTCTTTCGTCTTCGTTCTTTCGTCTTCGTCTTTCGTCCTTCGTCTTTCGTCTTCGTCTTCGTCTTCGTCTTCGTCTTCGTCTTCGTCTTTGTCTTTCGTCTTTCGTCTTTCGTCTTCGTCTTCGTCTTTCGTCTTTCGTCTTTCGTCTTCGTCTTTCGTCTTCGTCTTTCGTCTTCGTCTTTCGTCTTCTTGTTTCGTCTTCGTCTTTCGTCTTCGTCTTTCGTCTTCGTCTTTCTTCTTTCGTCTTCGTCTTTCGTCTTCGTCTTTCGTCTTCGTCTTTCGTCTTCGTCTTTCGTCTTCGTCTTTCGTCTTCGTCTTTCGTCTTCGTCTTTCGTCTTCGTCTTTCGTCTTCGTCTTTCGTCTTCCTTCGTTCGTCTTCGTCTTCGTCTTCGTCTTTCGCCTTCGTCTTTCGTCTCGTCTTTCGTCTTCCTTTCGTCTCGTTCTTTTCGTCTTCGTCTTTCGTCTTCGTCTTTCGTCTTCGTCTTTCGTCTTCGTCGTCGTTCGTCTTCGTCTTTCTTTTCGTCTTCGTCTTTCGTCTTCGTCTTCGTCTTCGTCTTTCGTCTTCGTCTTTCGTCTTCGTCTTTCGTCTTCGTCTTTCGTCTTCGTCTTTCGTCTTCGTCTTTCGTCTTCGTCTTTCGTTCTTCGTCTTTCGTCTTCGTCTTTCGTCTTCGTCTTTCGTCTTCGTCTTTCGTCTTCGTCTTTCGTCTTCGTCTTTCGTCTTCGTCTTTCGTCTTCGTCTTTCGTCTTCGTCTTTCGTCTTCGTCTTTCGTCTTCGTCCTTCGTCTTCGTCTTTCGTCTTCGTCTTTCGTCTTCGTTTCGCCGTCGTCTTTCGTCTTCGTCTATCGTCTTTCGTCTTCGTCTTTCGTCTTCGTCTTTCGTCTTCGTATTTCGTCGTCGTCTTTTGTCTTCGTCTTTCGTCTTCGTCTTTCGTCTTCGTCATTCGTCTTCGTCTTCGTCTTTCGTCTTCGTCTTTCGACTTCGATTCGTCTTTCGCTTCGTCTCTCGTCTTCGTCTTTCGTCTTCGCTTTCTTCTTTGTCTTTCGTCTTCGTCTTTCGTGTTCGTCTTCGTCTTTTGTCTTCGTCTTTCGTCTTCGTCTTTCGTCTTCGTCTTTCGTCTTCGTCTTCGTCTTCGCCTTCGTCTTCGTCTTTCGTCTTCGTCCTTCGTCTTCGCCTATCGTATTCGTGTTCGTCTTTCCCGCTTACGTCTTTCGTTTCGTTTTGGAATTTCGCCTATCGTCTTCGTCTTTGTTTCCGTCTTTCGTCTTCGTCTTTCGTCTTCGTCTTTCGTCTTCGTCTTTCGTCTTCGTCTTTCGTCTTCGTCTTTCGTCTTCGTCTTTCGTCTTCGTCTTTCGTCTTCGTCTTTTCGTCTTCGTCTTTCGTCTTTCGTCTTCGTCTTTCGTCTTCGTCTTTCGTCTTCGTCTTTCGTCTTCGTCTTTCGTCTTCGTCTTTCGTCTTCGTCTTTCGTCTTCGTCTTTCGTCTTCGTCTTTCGTCTTCGTCTTTCGTCTTCGTCTTTCGTCTTCGTCTTTCGTCTTCGTCTTTCGTCTTCGTCTTTCGTCTTCGTCTTTTCGTCTTCGTCTTTCGTCTTCGTCTTTCGTCTTCGTCTTTCGTCTTCGTCTTTCGTCTTCGTCTTTCGTCTTCGTCTTTCGTCTTCGTCTTTCGTCTTCGTCTTTCGTCTTTCGTCTTTCGTCTTCGTCTTTGTCTTCGTCTTCGTCTTTCGTCTTCGTCTTTCGTCTTCGTCTTTCGTCTTCGTCTTTCGTCTTCGTCTTCGTCTTCGTCTTCGTCTTCGTCTTTCGTCTTCGTCTTTCGTCTTCGTCTTTCGTCTTCGTCTTTCGTCTTCGTCTTTCGTCTTCGTCTTTCGTCTTCGTCTTTCGTCTTCGTCTTTCGTCTTCGTCTTTCGTCTTCGTCTTTCGTCTTCGTCTTTCGTCTTCGTCTTTCGTCTTCGTCTTTCGTCTTCGTCTTTCGTCTTCGTCTTTCGTCTTCGTCTTTCGTCTTCGTCTTTCGTCTTCGTCTTTCGTCTTCGTCTTTCGTCTTCGTCTTTCGTCTTCGTCTTTCGTCTTCGTCTTTCGTCTTCGTCTTTCGTCTTCGTCTTTCGTCTTCGTCTTTCGTCTTCGTCTTTCGTCTTTCGTCTTTCGTCTTCGTCTTTCGTCTTCGTCTTTCGTCTTCGTCTTTCGTCTTCGTCTTTCGTCTTCGTCTTTCGTCTTCGTCTTTCGTCTTCGTCTTTCGTCTTTCGTCTTTCGTCTTCGTCTTTCGTCTTCGTCTTTCGTCTTCGTCTTCGTCTTCGTCTTTCGTCTTCGTCTTTCGTCTCGTCTTTCGTCTTCGTCTTTCGTCTTCGTCTTTCGTCTTCGTCTTTCGTCCTTCGTCTTTCGTCTTCGTCTTTCGTCTTCGTCTTTCGTCTTCGTCTTTCGTCCTTCGTCTTTCGTCTTCGTCTTTCGTCTTCGTCTTTCGTCTTCGTCTTCGTCTTCGTCTTTCGTCTTCGTCTTTCGTCTTCGTCTTTCGTCTCGTCTTTCGTCATTCGTCTTCGTCTTTCGTCTTCGTCTTTCGTCTTCGTCTTTCGTCTTCGTCTTTCGTCTTCGTCTTTCGTCTCGTCTTCGTCTTCGTCTTTCGTCTTCGTCTTTCGTCTTCGTCTTCGTCTTCGCTTTCGTCTTCGTCTTCGTCTTCGTCTTTCGTCTTCGTTTTCGTCTTCGTCTTTCGTCTTCGTCTTTCGTCTTCGTCTTTCGTCTTCGTCTTTCGTCTTCGTCTTTCGTCTTCGTCTTTCGTCTTCGTCTTTCGTCTTCGTCTTTCGTCTTCGTCTTTCGTCTTCGTCTTCGTCTTCGTCTTCGTCTTCGTCTTTCGTCTTCGTCTTTCGTCTTCGTCTTTCGTCTTCGTCTTTCGTCTTCGTCTTCGCTTCGTCTTTCGTCTTCGTCTTTCGTCTTCGTCTTTCGTCTTCGTCTTTCGTCTTCGTCTTTCGTCTTCGTCTTTCGTCTTCGTCTTTCGTCTTCGTCTTTCGTCTTCGTCTTTCGTCTTCGTCTTTCGTCTTCGTCTTTCGTCTCCGTCTTTCGTCTTCGTCTTCGTCTTTCGTCTTCGCCTTTCGTCTTCGTCTTTCGTCTTTGTCTTTCTTCTTCGTCTTTCGTCTTCTTCTTTCGTCTTCGTCTTCGTCTTCGTCTTTCGTCTCGTCTTTCGTCTTCGTCTTTCGTCCTCTTCGTTCGTCGTCTTCCGTCTTCGTCTTCGTCTTTCGTTTCGTCTTTCTCCTTCGTCTTTCGTCTTCGTCTCTGTCTTCGTCTTCGTCTTTCGTCTTCGTCTTTCGTCTTCGTCCTTTCGTCTTCGTCTTCTTCGTCTTTCGTCTTCGTCTTTCGTCTTCGTCTTCGTCGTCGTCTTTCGTCTTCGTCCTTCGTCTTCGTCTTTCGTCTTCGTCTTTCGTCTTCGTTTTCGTCCTTCGTCTTCGTCTTCGTCTTCGTCTTCGTCGTTCGTCTTCGTCTTTCGTCTTCGTCTTTCGTCTTCGTCTTTCGTCTTCGTCTTTCGTCTTCGTCTTTCGTCTTCGTCTTCGTCTTCGTCTTCGTCTTTCGTCTTCGTCTTCGTCTTTCGTCTTCGTCTTTCTTGTCTTCGTCTTTCGTCTTCGTCTTCGTCTTCGTCTTTCGTCTTTCGTACGTCTTTCGTCTTCGTCTTCGTCCTTTCGTCTTCGTCTTCGTCTTCGTCTTTCGTCTTCGTCTTTCGGTCTTCGTCCTTCGTCTTTCGTCTTCATCTTTCGTCTTTCGTCTTTCGTCTTCGTCTTCGTCTTTCGTCTTTCGTCTTCGTCTTCGTCTTTCGTCTTCGTCTTTCGTCTTCGTCTTTCGTCTTCGTCTTTCGTCTTCGTCTTCGTCTTCGTCCTTTCGTCTTCGTCTTCGTCTTCGTCTTCGTCTTTCGTCTTCGTCTTTCGTCTTCGTCTTTCGTCTTCGTCTTTCGTCTTCGTCTTTCGTCTTCGTCTTTCGTCTTCGTCTTTCGTCTTCGTCTTTCCGTCTTCGTCTTTCGTCTTCGTCTCTCGTCATTCGTCTCTCGTCTTCTTCGGTCCGTCTCTCGTCTTCGTCTCTCGTCTTCGTCTCTCGTCTTTCGTCTCTCGTCTTTCGTCTGTCTTCGTCTTCGTGCTTTCGTCTTCGTCGTCGTCTTCGTCTTTCGTCTTTCGTCTTCGTCCTTTCGCTCGTCGTCTTCGGCTCCTCTTCGTCTTTCGTCTTCCCGTCTTTCGTCTTCGTCTTTCGTCTTCGTCCTTTCTCTCGTCTTTCTCTGTCTTCGTCTTTCGTCTTCGTCTTTCGTCTTCGTCTTTCGTCTGCGTCTTTCGTCTTAGGTCTTTCGTTTTCGTCTTTCGTCTTCGTGCTTTCTCTGCGTCTTCGTCTTTCGTCTTCGTCTTTCGTCTACGTCTTTCGTCTTCGTCTTTCGTCTTCGTCTTTCGTCTTCGTCTTTCGTCTTCGTCTTCGTCTTCGTCTTTCGTCTTCGTCTTTCGCTCTTCGTCTTTCGTCTTCGTTTTCGTCTTTCGTTTTCGTCTTTCGTCTTCGTCTTCTTCGTCTTCCGTCTTTCGTCTTACGTCTTTCGTCTTCGTCTTTCGTCTTCGTCTTTCGTCTTCGTCTTTCGTCTTCGTCCTTTCGTCTTGTCTTTCGTCTTCGCCTTTCGTCTCGGTACTTTCGCTCTTCGTCTTTCGTCTTCGTCTTTCGTCTTCTCTTTCGTCTTAGGCCTTTCGTCTTCGTCTTTCGTCTTCGTCTTTCGTCTTCGTCTTTCGTCTTCGTCTTTCGTCTTCGTCTTTCGTCTTCGTCTTTCGTCTTCGTCTTTCGTCTTCGTCCTTTCGTCTTCGTCTTTCGTCTTCGTCTTTCGTCTTCGTCTTTCGTCTTCGTCTTCGTCTTCGTCTTTCGTCTTCGCTCGCTTTCGTCTTCGTCTTTCGTCTTCGTCTTTCGTCTTCGTCTTTCGTCTTCGTCTTTCGTCTTCGTCTTCGTCTTCGTCTTCCGTCTTCGTCTTTCGTCTTCGTCTTTCGTCTTCGTCTTCGTCTTTCGTCTTTCGTCTTCGTCTTTCGTCATTCGTCTTTCGTCTTCGTCTTCGTCTTTCGTCTTCGTCTTCGTCTTTCGTCTTTCTTCTTCGTCTTTCGTCTTTCGTCTTCGTCTTCGTCTTTCGTCTTTCGTCTTCGTCTTCGTCTTTCGTCTTCGTCTTTCGTCTTCGTCTTCGTCTTCGTCTTTCGTCCTTCGTCTTCGTCTCTCGTCTTTCGTCTCTCGTCTTCGTCCTTCGTCTGTCCTTCGAATATCTTCTTCGTCTTTCGTCTTCTTCTTTCGTCTTCAGTCATTCGTCTTCTTCTATCGTCATCGTATTTCCTCTTAACCTTAAGTCTCTATCGTTCGACATCCGCCTTCGACTTCGTCATTTGCCTTTGTCATTCGTCTTCGTCTTTCGTCTTCCGTCTCTGTCTTTCATCTTCGTTTTTCGTCATCGTCTTCGTCTCCGCCTTTCGTTTTCGTCTTTCGTCGTCGTCTTTCGTCTTCGTTTTTTCGACTTCGTCTTTCGTCTACGTCTTTCGTCTTCGTCATTCGTCTTCCGGCTTTCGTATTCTACTTTTGTCATCGTCCTTTCCTCTTAATCTTTCGTCTCCATCGTTCGTCTTCCTCTTTCGACTTCGTCATTCGTCTCCGTCAGCCTTCTTCGACTTTCGTCTTCCGTCTTCGTCTTTCGTCTTCGTCTTTTGTCTTCGTCCTTCGTCTTCTTCTGTCGTTTTCGCCTTTCGTCTTCTTCTTTCGTCATCGTCTTTCCTCTTAATCTGTCGTCTCCATTGTTCGTTTTCCTCTTTCGTCTTCGTCTTTCGTCTCCGTCAGACTTCTTCGACTTTCGTCTTCCGTCATCGTCTTTCGTCTTCGTCTTTTGTCTTCGTCTTTCGTCTTCTTCTTTCGTCTTCGCCTATCGTCTTCTTCTTTCGTCATCGTCTTTCCTCTTAATCTTTTGTCTCCATCGTTCGTCTTCTTCTTTCGTCTTCGTCATTTGCCTTCTTCTTTCGTCATCGTCTTTCCTCTTAACCTTTCGTCTCTTTCTTTCGTCTTCGTTTTTCGTCTTCGTCTTTCGTCTCCGCCTTTCGTTTTCGTCTTTCGTCTTCGTCTTTCGTTTTCGTCTTTCGCCTTCGTCTTCGTCTTCGTCATTCGCCTTCGTCTTTCGTATTCGTCTTTCGTCTCCGTCTTTTGCCTTCGTCTTTCGCCTTCGTCTTTCGTCTTCGTCATTCGTCTTCGTCTTACGTCTTCGTCTTTGTCTTCGTCTTTCGTCTCCGCCTTTCGGTTTTGTCTTTCGTCTTCGTCTTTCGTCTTCGTCTCTCGTGTTCGTCTTTTGTCTTCGTCCTTCGTCTTCGTCTTTCTGCTTCGTCTTTCGCGTTCGTCTTTCGTCTTCGTCTTTCGCCTTCGTCTATGGTCTTCGTCATTCGTCTTCGTCTTTGTCTTTAGTTTTTTGTCTTTCGTGTCAGGCTTTCGCTTTGGTCTTTCGTCTCCGTCTTTCGTCTTCGTCTTTCGCATTCGTCTTTCGTCTTTCGTGTTTCCTCTTTCGTCT
Source organism: Acheta domesticus (assembly GCA_031308135.1). Classification (NCBI taxonomy): domain Eukaryota; kingdom Metazoa; phylum Arthropoda; class Insecta; order Orthoptera; family Gryllidae; genus Acheta; species Acheta domesticus. Next base: position 21,365 of record JAHLJT010009776.1, read on the forward strand.
TCGTCTTTCGCCTTTGTCTTCCGAATTCGACATTCATCTTCATCTTACGTCTTCGTCTTTCGTCTCCGCCTTTCGTTTTCGTCTTTCGTCGTCGTCTTTCGTCTTCGTTTTTTCGTCTTCGTCTTTCGTCTACGTCTTTCGTCTACGTCATTCGTCTTCGTCTTTCGTCTTCTACTTTTGTCATATTCTTTCCTTTTAATCTTTCGTCTCCATCGTTCGTCTTCCTCTTTCGTCTTCGTCATTCGTCTCCGTCAGACTTCTTCGACTTTCGTCATCCGTCTTCGTCTTTCGATTTTCGTCTTTTGTCTTCGTCTATCGGCTTCGTCTTTCGTCTTCTTCTTTCGTCTTCGTCTTTCGTTTTCGTCTTTCGCTTTCGTCTTTCGTCTTCGTCTTTCGTCTTCGTCTTTCGTCTTCGCCTTTCGTCTTCGTCTTTCGTCTTCGTCTTTCCTCTACGTCTTTCGTCTTTCGTCTTCGTCTTTCGTCTTCGTGTATCTTTTTCGTCTTTCGTCTTCGTCTTTCCGCTCCGTCTTTCGTCTTCGTGTTTTGTATTCGCCTATCGTCTTCGTCTTTCGTCTTCGTCTTTCGTCTTCGTCTTTCGTCTTCGTCT
>JAHLJT010009776.1:22971-50738 GCA_031308135.1 Acheta domesticus
GGTATTCGCCTATCGTTATCGTCTTTCGTCTTCGTCTTTCGTCTTCGTCTTTCGTCTTCGTCTTTCGTCTTCGTCTTTCGCTTTCGTCTTTCGTCCTTGTCTTTCGTCTTCGTCTTTCGTCTTCGCCTTTCGTCTTCGTCTTTCGTCTTCGTCTTTCCTCTTCGTCTTTCGTCTTTCGTCTTCGTCTTTCGTCTTAGTCTTTCGTCTTCGTCTTTCGTCTTCGTCTTTCGTCTTCGTCTTTCGTCTTCGTCTCTCGTCTTCGCTTTTCGTCTTCGTCTTTCGTCTTCGTCTTTCGTCTTCGCCTATCGTATTCGTGTTCGTTTTTCGTCTTCGTCATTCGTGTTCGTCTTTCGTCTTCGTCTTTCGTCACGTCTTTCGTCTTCGCCTTTCGTCTTCTTCTTTCGTCTTCGTCTTTCGTCTTCTGTCTTTCGTCTTCGCTTTTCGTCTTCGTCTTTCGTCTTCGTCTTCGTCTTTCGTCTTCGTCTTCGTCTTCGTCTTTCGCCTTCGTCTTTCGTCTTCCTCTTTCGCCTTCGTCTGCGTCTTCGTCTTTCGTCATTGTCTTTCGTGTTCGCTTTGCGTCATCGTCCTTCGCCTTCGTCTTCGCCTTTCGTCTTCGCCTATCGTCTACGTCTTCAGCTTTCGTCTTGGTCTTTCGTCTTGGTCTTTCGTTCTCGTCTTTCGTCTACTTCTTCATTCGTCGTCTTCTTCATTCGTCTTCGTCTTTCGTGTTCTTCTTTCGTCATCGTCTGTCCTCTTAATCTTTCGTCTCCATCGTTCGTCTTCCTCTTTCGTCTTCGTCATTCGTGTCCGAAAGACCTCTTCGACTTTCGTCTTCCGTCTTCGCCTTTCGTCTTCGTCTTTTGTCTTCGTATATCTTCTTCGTCTTTCGTCTTCTTCTTTCGTCTTCGTCATTCGTCTTCTTCTATCGTCATCGTATTTCCTCTTAACCTTTAGTCTCTATCGTTCGTCATCCGCCTTCGACTACGTCATTTGCCTTTGTCATTCGTCTTCGTCTTTCGTCTTCCGTCTCTGTCTTTCATCTTCGTTTTTCGTCATCGTCTTTTGTCTCCGCCTTTCGTCTTCGTCTTTCGTCTTCGTCTTACTACTTCGTCTCTAGTCTTCGTCTCTCGTCTTCGTCTTTCGTCTACGTCTTCATCTTTCGTCTTCGTCATTCGTTTTTTCTTTCGTCTTCTTCTTTCGTCTTCGTCTTTCGTCTTTGTCTTTCGTCTTCGTCATTCGTCTTCGTCTTTCGTCGTCGTCTTTCGTCTTCGTTTTTTCGACTTCGTCTTTCGTCTACGTCTTTCGTCTTCGTCATTCGTCTTCGGCTTTCGTCTTCTACTTTTGTCATCGTCTTTCCTCTTAATCTGTCGTCTCCATCGTTCGTTTTCCTCTTTCGTCTTCGTCTTTCGTCTCCGTCAGACTTCTTCGACTTTCGTCTTCCGTCATCGTCTTTCGTCTTCGTCTTTTGTCTTCGTCTTTCGTCTTCTTCTTTCGTCTTCGCCTTTCGTCTTCTTCTTTCGTCATCGCCTTTCCTCTTAATCTTTTGTCTCCATCGTTCGTCTTCTTCTTTCGTCTTCGTCATTCGCCTTCTTCTTTCGTCATCGTCTTTCCTCTTAACCTTTCGTCTCTTTCGTTCGTCTTCGTCTTTCGTCTTCGTCTTTCGTCTTCGTCTTTCGCCTTCGTCTTCGTCTTCGTCATTCGCCTTCGTCTTTCGTATTCGTTTTTCGTCTTCGTCTTTTGCCTTCGTCTTTCGCCTTCGTCTTTCGTCTTCGTCATTCGTCTTCGTCTTTCGTCTTCGTCTTTGTCTTCGTCTTTCGTCTCCGCCTTTCGGTTTTGTCTTTCGTCTTCGTCTTTCGTCTTCGTCTCTCGTGTTCGTCTTTTGTCTTCGTCCTTCGTCTTCGTCTTTCTGCTTCGTCTTTCGCGTTCGTCTTTCGTCTTCGTCTTTCGCCTTCGTCTATCGTCTTCGTCATTCGTCTTCGTCTTTGTCTTTAGTTTTTTGTCTTTCGTGTCAGGCTTTCGCTTTGGTCTCTCGTCTCCGTCTTTCGTCTTCGTCTTTCGCATTCGTCTTTCGTCTTTCGTGTTTCCTCTTTCGTCTTCGTCTTTCGCCTTTGTCTTCCGAATTCGACATTCATCTTCGTCTTACGTCTTCGTCTTTCGTCTTCGTCTTCGCCTTTCGAATTCGTCTTTCAACTTCGTCTTTCGTGTCCGTCTTTCGTCTTCGTCTTTCGTGTTTTTCTCTCGTCTTCGTCTTTTGTCTTTCGTCTTCGTCTTTCAAATTCGTCTTTCATCTTCAACTTTCGTCTTCGTCTTTCGTGTTCGTCCTTTGTCTTGGTCTTTCGTCTTTGTCTTTCGTCTTCGTCATTCGTCTTCGTCTTTCGTCTTCGTCTTCGTCTTTTGTTTTTGTCTATCGTCGTCGCCTTTCATCTTCATCTTTCATCTTCGTCATTCGCCTTCGTCTTTCGTCCTAGTCTTACGTCTTCGTCTTCGTCTTTCGTTTTTGTCTTTCGTCGTCGTCTTTTGTCTTCGACTTTCGTCTCCATTTTTCGTCTTCGTCTTTCGTCTTCGTCTTTCGTCTTCGTCTTTCGTCTTAGTCTTTCGTCTTCGTCTTTCGTCTTTGACTTTCGTCTTTCGTCTTCGTCTTTCGTCTTCGTCTTTCGTCTTCGTCTTTCGCCTGCGTCTTTCGTCTCCGTTTTTCGTCTCCGTCTTTCGTCTTTATCTTTCGTCTTTATCTTCGTCTTCGGTCTTCGTCTTTAGTCTTCGTTTTTCGTCTTCGGCTTTCGTCTTCGTTTTTCGTCTTCGTCTTTCGTCTTCGTCTTTCTTTTTCGTCTTTCGTCTTCGACTTTCGTCTTCGTCTCTCGGCTTCGTCTTTTTCCTGCGTTTTTCGTCCTCGTCCTTCGTCTTCGATTTTCGTCTTCGTCTTTCGTCTTTCGTGTTCGCCTTTCAAATTCGTGTTTCATCTTCAACTTTCGTCTTCGTCTTTCGTCTTCGTCCTTTATCTTCGCTTTCGTCGTCGATTTTCGTCTTCGTCATTTGTCTTGGTCTTTCGTCTTCGTCCCGTTTTTTTCGTCTTCGTCTTTCGTCTCCGTTATTCGTCTTCGTCTTTCGTTTTCGTCTTTCGTATTTTGTCACTCGTCTCGGGGTTTCGCCTTCGACTTTCGTCGAAGACGAAGACGAAAGACGAAGACGAAAGACAAAGACGACAAACGCACACAAAAGACAAAGACGAAGACAAATGATGAAGACGAAAGTCCAAGGCGATAGAGGAAGACGAAAGAAAAACACGAGTGTCGATGATGAAAGGCCAAGACGAATTCAAAAAGGAAAAACGAAGATTAAGTCGAAGACGATAGGCGACGTCGAAAGACGAAGCGGAAAGACGAAGACGTAAGACGAAGACGAAAGACGAAGACGAAGACGAAAGAAAAGGAAGAAACACGAAGAGGAAAGACGAAGACGAAAGACGAAAACGAAAGACGATAACGAAAGGCGAAGACGAAGACAAAAGACGAAGACGAAAGACGAAAACGAAAGAAGAAGACGAGAGACGAAGACGAAAGACGAAGACGAAAGACGAAGACGAAACACGAAGACGAAAGACGAAGACAAAAGACGAAGACGAAAGGCGAAAACGAAGACGAAGACAAAAGACGAAGACGAAAGACGAAAACGAAACAAGAAGACGAAGGACGAAGACGAAAGACGAAGACGAAAGACGAAGACGATAGGCGAAGACGAAACACGAAGACGAAAGACGAAGCGGAAAGACGAAGACGAAAGACGAAGAAGATACACGAAGACGAAAGACGAAGACGAAAGACGAAGACGAACGACGAAGCCGAAAGACCTACACGAAAGACGAAGGAGAAAGCGAAGATGAAAGACGAAGACGAAAGACGGACACGATTGACGAAGACAAAAGACGAAAACGAAGACGAAGACGAAAGACGAAGACGAAAGAAGCAGACAAAAGAGAAAGACGAAAGACGATGACGAAAGACAAAGACAAATGACGAAGAGGAATGACGAAGAATAAGACAAAGGACCAATGAGGAAGACGAAGAACGTAGACGAAAGACGAAGGCGAACGACAAAGACGAAAGATGAAAACGAAAGACGAAGACGAAAGGCGAAGGCGAAAGACGAACACAAATCACAAAAAACGAAAGACGAAGGCGAAAGACGTGGACAAAAAAAGAAGACGAAGATGAAGACGAAAGACGAACGACGAAGACGAAAAACGAAGACGAAAGTCGAAGACGAAAGACGAAGACGTAAGTCGAAGACGAAGACGAAAGACGAAGACGAAAGCGAAGACGAAAGTGGTAGACGAAAGACGAAGACGAAAGGCGAAGACGAAAGACGAAGACGAATGATTAAGAGGAAAGGCGAAGACGAAAGACGAAGACGAAAGAAGAAGACGAAAGACGAAGACGAAAGACGAAGGCGAAAGACGATGACGAAAGAGGAAGACCAACGATGAAGAAGAATGATTAAGAGGAAAGACGATGACGAAAGAAGAAGACGAAAGACGAAGACGAAAGACGAAGAAGAAGACGAAAGACGAAGACGAAGACGAAAGACGAGGATGAAAGACGAAGACAAAAGACGAAGACGAAAGTCGATAACAAAAGACGAAGACGAAAGACGAAGACAAAAGACTAAGACCAAAGACGAAAACGAGAGACGTATATTAAAGACGAAGACGAAAGACGAAGACGAAAGACGAAGACGAAAGACGAAGACGAAAGACGAAGACGAAAGACGAAGACGAAAGACGAAGACGAAAGACGAAGACGAAAGACGAAGACGAAAGACGAAGACGAAAGACGAAGACGAAAGGCGAAGACGAAAGACGATGACGAAAGACGATGACTGAAGACGAAGACGAAAACGATGACGAAGACGAAAGACGAAGACGAAAGAAGCAGACAAAAGAGGAAGACGAAAGACGATGACGAAAGACAAAGACAAAAGACGAAGAGGAATGACGAAGAAATAGACAAAGGACCAATGAGGAAGACGAAGGACGTAGACGAAAGACGAAGGCGAACGACGAAGACGAAAGATGAAGACGAAAGACGAAGACGAAAGACGAAAACCAAAGAAGAAGAGGAATGACGGAGACCTAAGACGATAGACGAAGACGAAAGACGAAGACGAAAGACGAAGACGAAAGTCGAAGACTAAAGACGAAGACGAAAGACGAAGACGAAAGACGAAGACGAAAGACGAAGACGAAAGACGAAGACGAAAGACGAAGACGAAAGATGAAGGCGAAAGACGAAGACGAAAGAAAAAAAAGAAATACGAAGGCGAAACACGATTTCGAAAGACCAAGACGAAAGGCGAAAACAGAAGACGAAGACGTAGACGAAAAGCGAAGACATAAGACGAAAACAAAAGGCAAAGACGAAAGACGAAGACGAAACACGAAGTCGATGACAAAAGTCGATGACTAAAGACGAAGACGATAGACGAAGACGAAAGACGAAAGACGAAGACGAAAAACGAAGACGAAAGCGAAGACGAAAGGCGAAAACGCAAGACGAAGACGAAAGACGAAGACGAAAGACGAAGACGAAAGACGAAGACGAAAGACGAAGGCGAAAGACGATGACGATAGACGAAGACGAAAGACGAAGACGAAAAACGAAGACGAAAGCGAAGACGAAAGACGAAGACGAAAGACGAAGACGAAAGACGAAGACGAGAGACGAAGACGAAAGACGAAGACGAAAGACGAAGGCGAAAGACGATGACGATAGACGAAGTCGAAAGACGAAGACGAAAAACGAAGACGAAAACGAAGACGAAAGGCGAAGACGAAAGACGAAGACGAAAGACGAAGACGAAAGACGAAGACGAAACACGAAGTCGAAACACGATGACGACGACGAAGACGAAAGACGAAGACGAAAGACGATGACGAAAGACGAAGTCGAAAGACGAAGACGAAAGACGAAGAAGAAAGACGAAGACGAAAGACGAAGACGAAAGACGAAGACGAAAGACGAAAGACAAAGACGAAGACAAAAACGAAAGACAAAAGACGAAGACGAGAGACCAAGACGAAAGACGATAACGGAAGACGAAGACGAAAGACGAAGACGAACCACGAAGACTAAAGACGAACACGAAAGACGAAGACGAAAGACGAACACGAAAGACGAAGACGAGAGACGAAGACGAAAGACGAAAACGAAAGGCGAAGACGAAGACGAAAGACGAAGACGAAAGCGAAGACGAAAGACGAAGACGAAAGACGAAGACGATAGACGAAGACGAAAGGCGAAGACGAAAGACGAAGCCGAAAGGCGAAGACGAAAGACGAAGACGTAAGATGAAGACGAAAGACGAAGACGAAGACGAAAGACGAAGACGAAAGACGAAGACGAGAGACGAACACGAAAGAGGAAGACGAACGATGGGGACGAAAGATTAATAGGAAAGACGATGACGAAAGAAGAAGACGAAAGATGAAGACCAAAGACGAAGACGTAGACAAACGACGAAAGCGAAGACGAAAGACGAAAACGGAAGACGAAGACGAAAGACTAAAGACGAAAGACGAAAGAAGGAAGACGAAGATGAGAGACGAGGATGAAAGACGAAGACAAAAACGAAGACGAAATTCGAAGAGAAAAGACGAAGACGAAAGACAAGGACGAAGACGAAAGACGAAGACCAAAGACGAAAACGAGAGACGTAGACGAAAGACGAAGACGAAAGGCGAAGACGAAAGTCGAAGGCGAAAGACGAAGTCGAAAGACAAAAAATGAAAGACGAAGGCGAAAGACGATTACGAAAGACCAAGACGAAAGACGAAGACAAAAGACGAAGACGTTGACGAAGGCGAAAATCGAAGACCAATGTCGAAAACGAAAGACAAAGACGAAAGACGAAGACGAAACACGAAGACGATGACGAAAGACAATGACTAATGAAGAAGACGAAAGACGGACACGAAGACGAAAGACGAAGACGAAAGACGAAGACGAAAGACGAAGACGAAAGACGAAGAGGAAAGACGAAGACGAAAGACGAAGACGAAAGACGAAGACGAAAGACGAAGACGAAAGACGAAGACGAAAGACGAAGACGAAAGACGAAGACGAAAGACGAAGACGAAAGACGAAGACGAAAGACGAAGACGAAAGACGAAGACGAAAGACGAAGACGAAAGACGAAGACGAAAGACGAAGACGAAAGACGAAGACGAAAGACGAAGACGAAGACGAATGACGAAGACGAAAGACGAAGACGAAAGACGAAGGCAAAAGACGATGACGAAAGAAAAAGACGGATAACAAAGAGGAAAGACGAAGAAGACGACGAAGGACCAAGGAAGTAAACGAAGGACGAAGACGAAAGACGAAAACGAAAGACAAAGACGAAAGACGAAGACGAAACACGAAGACGATGACGAAAGACGATGACTAAAGACGAAGACGAAAGACCAAGTCGAAAGACGAAGACGAAGACGAAAGAAGAAGACGAAAAACGAAGACGTAGACGAAAAAGAAAGGCGAAGATGAAAGACGAAAACGAAAGACGAAGACGAATGACGAGACAAAAGACGAGGACGAAGTCGAAGTCGAAAGACGAAGGCATAAAACGAAGACCAAGGCAAAAACGAAGACGAAAAGAAAAACGAAAACGAACGACGAGAGACGAGGACAATAGACGAAGACGAGGGACGAAGACGAAAGACCTAGACGAATGACGAAGACCAAAGACGCAGGCTGAAGACGAAGACGAAGGCAAAAAACGAAGTGGAATGGCAAAAAAGGAAGACGAAGACGAAAGAAGAAGACGAAAGACGAAGACGAAAGGCGAAGACAAAAGACGAAGACAAAGGACGAAGACGAAAGACGAAGACCAAAGACGATGGCGGAAGACGAAGACGAAGGCAAAAACTGAAGTCGAAGACTAGGACGGAAGACGAAGACGAATGACGAGAGGCGAAGACGAAAGACGAAAACGAAAGACGAAGACGAAAGACGAAGACGGAAGACGAAGACGAAAGACGAAGACGAAAGACGAAGACGAAAGACGAAGACGAAAGACGAAGACGAAAGGTGAAGACGAAAGACGAAGACGAAAGACGAAGGCGAAAGACGATGACGATAGACGAAGACGAAAGACGAAGACCAAAGACGATGGCGGAAGACGAAGACGAAGGCAAAAACTGAAGTCGAAGACTAGGACGGAAGACGAAGACGAATGACGAGAGGCGAAGACGAAAGACGAAAACGAAAGACGAAGACGAAAGACGAAGACGGAAGACGAAGACGAAAGACGAAGACGAAAGACGAAGACGAAAGACGAAGACGAAAAACGAAGACGAAAGGTGAAGACGAAAGACGAAGACGAAAGACGAAGGCGAAAGACGATGACGATAGACGAAGACGAAAGACGAAGACGAAAACGAAGACGAAAGCGAAGACGAAAGACGAAGACGAAAGACGAAGACGAAAGACGAAGACGAGAGACGAAGACGAAAGACGAAGCCGAAAGACGAAGGCGAAAGACGATGACGATAGACGAAGACGAAAGACGAAGACGAAAAACGAAGACGAAAACGAAGACGAAAGGCGAAGACGAAAGACGAAGGCGAAACACGAAGACGAAAGACGAAGACGAAAGACGAAGACGAAACACGAAGACGACGACGAAGACGAAAGACGAAGACGAAAGACGATGACGAAACACGAAGACGAAAGACGAAGACTAAAGACGAAGACGAAAGACGAAGACGAAAGACGAAGACGAAAGACGAAAGACGAAGACGAAAGACAAAAACGAAAGACAAAAGACGAAGACGAGAGACCAAAACGAAAGACGATAACGGAAGACGAAGACGAAAGACGAAAGACGAAGACGAAAGACAAAAACGAAAGACAAAAGACGAAGACGAGAGACCAAAACGAAAGACGATAACGGAAGACGAAGACGAAAGACGAAGACGAACCACGATGACTAAAGACGAACATGAAAGACGAAGACGAATGACGAACACGAAAGACGAAGACGAGAGACGAAGACGAAAGACGAAAACGAAAGGCGAAGACGAAGACGAAAGACGAAGACGAAAGCGAAAACGAAAGACGAAGGCGAAAGACGAAGACGATAGACGAAGACGAAAGGCGAAGACGAAAGACGAAGCCGAAAGGCGAAGACGAAAGACGAAGACGTAAGACGAAGACGAAAGACGAAGACGAAAGACGAAGACGAGAGACGAACACGAAAGAGGAAGACGAACGATGGGGACGAAAGATTACTAGGAAAGACGATGACGAAAGAAGAAGACGAAAGACGAAGACGAAAGATGAAGACGAAAGACGAAGACGTAGACGAACGACGAAGGCGAAGGCGAAAGACGAAAACGGAAGACGAAGACGAAAGACTAAAGACGAAAGACGAAAGAAGGAAGACGAAGACGTGAGACGAGGATGAAAGACGAAGACAAAAACGAAGACGAAATTCGAAGACAAAAGACGAAGACGAAAGACAAGTACGAAGACGAAAGACGAAGACCAAAGACGAAAACGAGAGACGTAGACGAAAGACGAAGACGAAAGGCGAAGACGAAAGTCGAAGGCGAAAGACGAAGTCGAAAGACAAAAAATGAAAGACGAAGGCGAAAGACGATTACGAAAGACCAAGACGAAAGACGAAGACAAAAGACGAAGACGTTGACGAAGGCGAAAATCGAAGACCAAAGACGAAAACGAAAGACAAAGACGAAAGACGAAGACGAAACACGAAGACGATGACGAAAGACAATGACTAATGACGAAGACGAAAGACGGACACGAAGACGAAAGACGAAGACGAAAGACGAAGACGAAAGACGAAGACGAAAGACGAAGACGAAAGACGAAGACGAAAGACGAAGACGAAAGACGAAGACCAAAGACGAAGACGAAAGACGAAGACGAAAGACGAAGACGAAAGACGAAGACGAAAGACGAAGACGAAAGACGAAGACGAAAGACGAAGACGAAAGACGAAGACGAAAGACGAAGACGAAGACGAAGACGAAGACGAAAGACGAAGACGAAAGACGAAGACGAAAGACGAAGACGAAAGACGAAGACGAAAGACGAAGACGAAAGACGAAGACGAAAGACGAAGACGAAAGACGAAGACGAAAGACGAAGACGAAAGACGAAGACGAAAGACGAAGACGAAAGACGAAGCCGAAAACGAAGACGAAAGGACGAAGACGAAAGGCGAAAACGAAAGACGAAGACGAAAGACGAAAACGAAAGACGGAGACGAAAGACGGAGACGAAAGACAAAGACGAAAGACGAAGAAGAAAGACGAAGACGAAAGACGAAGACGAAAGACGAAGACGAAAGACGAAAGACGAAGACGAAAGACAAAAACGAAAGACAAAAGACGAAGACGAGAGACCAAAACGAAAGACGATAACGGAAGACGAAGACGAAAGACGAAGACGAACCACGATGACTAAAGACGAACACGAAAGACGAAGACGAATGACGAACACGAAAGACGAAGACGAGAGACGAAAACGAAAGACGAAGACGAAAGACGAAGACGAAAGACGAAGACGAAAGACGAAGACGAAAGACGAAGACGAAAGACGAAGACGAAAGACGAAGACGAAAGACGAAGACGAAAGACGAAGACGAAAGACGAAGACGAAGACGAAGACGAAGACGAAAGACGAAGACGAAAGACGAAGACGAAAGACGAAGACGAAAGACGAAGACGAAAGACGAAGACGAAAGACGAAGACGAAAGACGAAGACGAAAGACGAAGACGAAAGACGAAGACGAAAGACGAAGACGAAAGACGAAGACGAAAGACGAAGCCGAAAGACGAAGACGAAAGACGAGACGAAAGACGAAGACGAAAGACGAAGACGAAAGACGAAACGAAAGACGAAGACGAAAGACGAGACGAAAGACCGAAAGACGAAGACGAAGACGAAAGACGAAGACGAAAGACGAAGACGAAGACGAAGACGAAGACGAAACGAAGACGAAAGACGAAGACGAAAGACGAAGACGAAAGAAGAAGACGAAAGGCGAAGACGAAAGTCGAAGGCGAAAGACGAAGTCGAAAGACAAAAAATGAAAGACGAAGGCGAAAGACGATTACGAAAGACCAAGACGAAAGACGAAGACAAATGACGAAGACGTTGACGAAGGCGAAAATCGAAGACCAAAGACGAAAACGAAAGACAAAGACGAAAGACGAAAGACGAAACACGAAGACGAATGACGAAAGACAATGACTAATGACGAAGACGAAAGACGGGCACGAAGACGAAAGACGAAGACGAAAGACGAAGACGAAAGACGAAGACGAAAGACGAAGACGAAAGACGAAGACGAAAGACGAAGACGAAAGACGAAGACGAAAGACGAAGACGAAAGACGAAGACGAAAGAGGAAGACGAAAAACGAAGACGAAAGACGAAGACGAAAGACGAAGACGAAAGACGAAGACGAAAGACGAAGACGAAAGACGAAGACGAAGACGAAGACGAAAGACGAAGACGAAAGACGAAGACGAAAGACGAAGACGAAAGACGAAGACGAAAGACGAAGACGAAAGACGAAGACGAAAGACGAAGACGAAAGACGAAGACGAAAGACGAAGACGAAGACGAAAGACGAAGACGAAAGACGAAGACGAAAGACGAAGACGAAAGACGAAGACGAAAGACGAAGACGAAAGACGAAGACGAAAGACGAAGACGAAAGACGAAGACGAAAGACGAAGACGAAAGACGAAGACGAAAGACGAAGACGAAAGACGAAGACGAAAGACGAAGACGGAAGACGAAGACGAAAGACGAAGACGAAAGACGAAGACGAAGACGAAGGCGAAAATCGAAGACGAAAGACGAAAACGAAAGACAAAGACGAGACACGAAGACGAACACGAAGACGAATGACGAAAGACGATGACTAATGACGAAGACGCAAGACGGACACAAGACGAAAGACGAAGACGAAAGACGAAGACGAAAGACGAAGACGAAAGACGAAGACGAAAGACGAAGACGAAAGACGAAGACGAAAGACGAAGACGAAAGGCGAAGACGAAAGACGAAGACGAAAGACGAAGACGAAGACGAAAGACGAAGACGAAAGACGAAGACGAAACGAAGACGAAAGACGAAGACGAAAGGCGAAAACGAAAGACGAAGACGAAAGACGAAAACGAAAGACGGAGACGAAAGACGGAGACGAAAGACAAAGACGAAAGACGAAGAAGAAAGACGAAGACGAAAGGCGAAGACGAAAGACGAAGACGAAAGACGAAGACGAAGACGAAAGACGAAGACGAAAGACGAAGCCGAAAACGAAGACGAAAGACAAAGGCGAAAGGCGAAAACGAAAGACGAAGACGAAAGACTAAAACGAAAGACGGAGACGAAAGACGGAGACGAAAGACAAAGACGAAAGACGAAGAAGAAAGACGAAGACGAAAGACGAAGACGAAAGACGAAGACGAAAGACGAAAGACGAAGACGAAAGACAAAAACGAAAGACAAAAGACGAAGACGAGAGACCAAAACGAAAGACGATAACGGAAGACGAAGACGAAAGACGAAGACGAACCACGATGACTAAAGACGAACACGAAAGACGAAGACGAATGACGAACACGAAAGACGAAGACGAGAGACGAAGACGAAAGACGAAAACGAAAGGCGAAGACGAAGACGAAAGACGAAGACGAAAGCGAAGACGAAAGACGAAGACGAAAGACGAAGACGATAGACGAAGACGAAAGGCGAAGACGAAAGACGAAGCCGAAAGGCGAAGACGAAAGACGAAGACGTAAGTCGAAGACGAAAGACGAAGACGAAAGACGAAGACGAGAGACGAACACGAAAGAGGAAGACGAACGATGGGGACGAAAGATTACTAGGAAAGACGATGACGAAAGAAGAAGACGAAAGACGAAGACGAAAGATGAAGACGAAAGACGAAGACGTAGACGAACGACGAAGGCGAAGACGAAAGACGAAAACGGAAGACGAAGACGAAAGACGAAAGACGAAGACGAAAGACGAAAGACGAAGACGAAAGACGAGGAAAGGAAAGACGAAGACGAAAACGAAGACGAAGACGAAGACGAAAGACGAAAGACGAAAGAAAGACGAAGACGAAAGACGAAGACGAAGACGAAAACGAGAGAGACGAAGACGAAAGACGAAGACGAAAGACGAAGACGAAAGACGAAGACGAAAGACGAAGACGAAAGACGAAGAATGAAAGACGAAGACGAAAGAAACGAAGACGAAAAAACGAAGACGAAAGACGAAGACGAAAGACGAAGACGAAAGACGAAGACGAAGACGAAGACGAAAACGAAGACGAAAGACGAAAACGAAAGACGAAACGAAGACGAAAGACGAAAGACGAACCACGAAGACGAAGACGAAAGACAAGACGAAGACGAAGACGAAGACGAAGACGAAGACGAAAGACGAAGACGAAAGACGAAGACGAAAGACGAAGACGAAAGACGAAGACGAAAGACGAAGACGAAAGACGAAGACGAAAGACGAAGACGAAAGACGAAGACGAAAGACGAAGACGAAAGACGAAGACGAAAGACGAAGACGAAAGACGAAGACGAAAGACGAAGACGAAAGACGAAGACGAAAGACGAAGACGAAAGACGAAGACGAAAGACGAAGACGAAAGACGAAGACGAAAGACGAAGACGAAAGACGAAGACGAAAGACGAAGACGAAAGACGAAGACGAAAGACGAAGACGAAAGACGAAGACGAAAGACGAAGACGAAAGACGAAGACGAAAGACGAAGACGAAAAACGAAGACGAAAGACGAAGACGAAAGACGAAGACGAAAGACGAAGACGAAAGACGAAGACGAAAGACGAAGACGAAAGACGAAGACGAAAGACGAAGACGAAAGGCGAAGACGAAAGACGAAGACGAAAGACGAAGACGAAGACGAAAGACGAAGACGAAAGACGAAGACGAAAGACGAAGACGAAAGACGAAGACGAAAGACGAAGACGAAAGACGAAGACGAAAGACGAAGAAGAAAGACGAAGACGAAAGACGAAGAAGAAAGACGAAGACGATAGACGAAGACGAAAGACGAAGACGAAGACGAAAGACGAAGACCAAAGACGAAGACGAGAGACGAAGACGAATGACGAAGACGAAAGACGAAGACGAGAGACGAAGGCGAAAGACGAAGACGAAAGACGAAGACGAAAGACGAAAGACGAAGACGAAAGACGAAGGCGATAAACGAAGACGAAAGACGAAGACGAAAGACAAAGACAAAAGACGAAGAAGAAAGACGAAGACGAAAGACGAAGACGAAACGAAGACGAAAGACGAAGACGTAAGACAAGGATGAAGACGAAAGAGGAAGACCAAAGACGAAAACTAGAGACGTAGACGAAAGACGAAGACGAAAGACGAAGACGAAGTCGAAGGCAAAAGACGAAGACGAAAAACAAAAAATGAAAGACGAAGGCGAAAAACGATTACGAAAGATCAAGACGAAAAACGAAGACAAAACCCGAAGATGTGGACGAAGACGAAAATTGAAGACGAAAGACGAAATCGAAAGAGAAAGACGAAAGACGAAGACGAAACACGAGGACGACGACGAAAGACAAAATTACTAAAGGTGAAGACGAAAGACGAACACGAAGACGAAAGACGAAGACGAAAGACGAAGACGAAAGACGAAGACGAAGACGAAAGACGAAGACGAAGACGAAAGACGAAGAAGAAAGGACGAAGACGAAAGACGAAGACGAATGACGAGGACGATAGACGAAGACGAAAGACGAAGACGAAAACGAAGACGAAAGGTGAAGAACGGGAGACCGAAAACGAAAGAGGAAACGAACGATGGAGATAAAAGATTAAGAGGAAAGACGATGACGAATGAAGAAGACGAAAGACCATGACGAAAGATGAAGATGAAAGACGAAGGCGTAGACGAACGACGAAGACCAAGACGAAAGACGAAAACGGAAGGCGAAACGAAAGACTAAAAGACGAAAGACGATGACGGAAGACGAGGATGAAAGACGGAGACAAAAACGAAGACGAAATTCGAAGACAAAAGACGAAGACGAAAGGCAAGGACGAAGACGAAAGAGGAAGACCAAAGACGAAAACGAGAGACGTAGACGAAAGCCGAAGACGAAAGACGAAGACGAAAGTCGAAGTCAAAAGACGAAGACGATAGACAAAAAATGAAAGACGAAGGCGAAAAAACGATTACGAAAGATCAAGACGAAAAACGAAGACAAAACACGAAGATGTAGACGAAGACGAAAATTGAAGACGAAAGACGAAAACGAAAGACAAAGACGAAAGACGAAGACGAAACACGAAGACGACGACGAAAGACAATGACTAAAGACGAAGACGAAAGACGAACTCGAAGACGAAAGACGAAGACGAAAGACGAAGACAAGGACGAAAGACGAAGACGAAGACCAAAGACGAAAGAAGAAAGACGAAGACGAAAGACGAAGACGAATGACGAAGACGATAGACGAAGACGAAGACGAAGACGAAGACGAAGACGAAAAGACGAAGACGAAAGACGAAGACGAAAGACGAAGACGAAAGACGAAGACGAAAGACGAAGAGGAAAGACGAAGACGGAAGAGGAAGACGAAAGACGAAGACGATTGACGAAGACGAAAGACGAAGACGAAAGACGAAGACGAAAGACGAAGAAGAAAGACGAAGACGAAAGACGAAGGACGAAATGACAAAGACAAAAGGCGAAGACGAAAGACGAATCCAAAGACGATGACGAAAGACGAAAACGAATGACGAAGACAAAGACGATGACGAAAGACGAAGACGAAAGAGGAAGACGAACGATGGAGACGAAAGATTAAAATGACGAAAGAAGAGGCAGAGACTAAACCGAAAGATGAAGACGAATGACGATGACGTAGACGAAAGACGAAGACGATGGACGAAGACGAAGACGAAGACGAAAGACGAAGACGAAAGACGAGGAAGAAAGGCGAAGATCAAAGACGAAGACGAAATTCGAAGACAAAAACGAAGACGAAAGACGAAGGCGAAAGACGAAGACCAAAGACGAAAACGAGAGACGTAGATTAAAGACGAAGACGAAAGACGAAGACGAAAGACGAAGGCGAAAGACGAAGGCGAAAGACGAAGAACGAAATACGAAGGCGAAAGACGATTACGAAAGACCAAGACGAAAGGCGAAGACAAAAGACGGAGACGAAAGGCGAAGACGAAAAACGAAAAACGATAGACAAAGACGAAAGACGAAGACGAAACACGAAGACGATCACAAAAGACGATAACTAAAGAGGAAGATGAAAGACGAAGACGAAAGACGAAAGACGAAAGACGAAGACGAAAGACGAAGACGAAAAACGAAGACGAAAGACGAAGACGAAGGACGATTACGAAAGAAGAAGACGAAAGACGAAGAGGAATGACGAAGAAGAAGACGAAAGGACCAAAGACGAAGGCGAAAAACGAAGACGAAAGACGAAATCGAATGTCGAAGTCGCAAGACGAATTCGAAAGACGAAGACGAACGACGAAGACAAAGGAAGACGAATGACGAAAACGAAAGACGAAGACGAAAGGACGAAGACGAAAGGCGAAGACGAAAGACGAAATCGAAAGACGAAGACGAAAGGCGAAGACGAAAGACGAAGACGAAAGACGAAGACGAAAGACGAAGACGATAGACGAAGACGAAAGACGAAAAACGTAGACGAAAGACGAAGACGAAAAGCCGAGAACGAAAGACGTAAACGAAAGGCGAAGACGATAAACGAAGACGAATGAGGATGGCGAAAGACGAAGACGAAAGACGGTGGACGAACGACGAAGACGAAAGACGAAGACGTAGACGAAAAACGAAGACCACAGTCGAAGACCAAAGACGAAGGCGGGAGACGATGACGAAGACGAAAAACGAAGACTAAAGACGAGGATGAAAGACGAAGACAAAAGACGAAAAACGAAGGACGAAAGACGAGACGAAGACGAAAGACGAAGTCGAAAGACGAGGACGAAAGACGAAGACGAAAGACGAAGACGAAAGACGAAGACGAAAGACGAACACGAAAGACGAAACGAAAGACGAAGACGAAAGACGAAGACCAAAGACGAAAACGAAAGACGTAGACGTAAGGCGAAGTCGAAAGACGAAAGACGACAACGACGAAAGACGAAAACGAAAGACGGAAGACGAAGGAATAGAAAAAGACGAAGATGAAAAAAAGAAGACGAAATCGAAAGACGAAGATGAAGGCGAAGGCGAAAAAAGGAAGACGAAAAAGAAAGATGAAAGGCGATAGACTAAGTACGAAGACGAAAACGAAAACGAAACTATAGACGAATTCGAAGGACGATGACCAAAGACGATGACGAATGACGGAAGACGAAGATTAAAGACGACGAAATATGAAAGTCGAAGACAAAAGACGATGACCAAAGACGCAGAGGAAAGACGAAAACGAAAGACGGAGAGGATAGACGAAGACGAAAGGGGGACGATGGCGAAAGGAATAACGAAGACACAAGGCGAAGACGAAACTTCAAGACGAATGAACGAAAGACGCAGGCGTAGACGAAAGACGAAGACCTAATTCGATGTCGAAATTCGGACACGAATGACGAAAAACTAAAGACGAAGTCGTGAGACGAAGACGAGTAAGAAAGGCTTAGTCCAATGACGAAGGCGCATGACGGAGTGGAGGGGAATGCGAAAGTCGGGGACGAATGATTTAAACGAAAGACAAAGTCTAATGAAGAAGAATACGAAGACGACAGTCGTAGACAAACAACGTAGCTAAATATTGAAGATGAACGGCGACGATGAAATGGAAAGAAGCCGAAAGGCGATGACGAAAGTCGTGGACGAAAGCCGGAAAACAAAGAAGGTAGATGAAGACGAAAGTCGAAGGCGAAGACGAAAAACGAATACGAAGATGAAAACGAAAGACGAAGACATAGACGAAAGACGAACCAGAGTGGTAACCAAAACGTAATGCAAACTTTAAATCGAAAGGCGAATCCCAAAGCGAAAGAGGAAGGCGACATAGCGACGGGTAATTGCATGATGATTGTGATTGGTGAAAATACAAAAATGTGATGAAGAAAGAAGCGTAAGAACTTTTATACATTATTCAGAGTTCTGTTTTTATAACTTTGCCTATCAAGCCTCTATGGCCACGGCATTTCGCGTGTGTCTCGGTCTTGCGACTAAATGTTGCATGATTCGCAAGTACTGATTGATATGGCCGCGATCATGCGATATCTAACGGCACGACTGAGAAAGACGCGAAAAATACCGTGAGATATTCCATCGTGAGGATAGTCCTTGAGAGGCAAAGTTATAAAAATCCCACTATACGTTTTAGTGTAATATTGCATTCTTTGCTCTCTAAGTGAGAAATTGGGCAAGGCCTAGAATGTGTCCTCTGCATTTCGATGATAGGTCTGATGTGGCTTTTATAATTATCTTTAGATAATTTATCAAAAATATTATATCACATTTTGCAGATACTAGAAGAAGGAAACACTGCTCTCTTGGCGAGAAGTCCATTAAGCGTCGTCCTATCATTTCTCGCATTTCCACATTGAGTTTGTACCTGCGTTCATATCTTCCACCATTCTCCGACCACACGTCCTACCTCTGCCAGATCGTGACCAATTCATTTTCATCTATCAACCCAGCTTGTTTCTACTGTTCACATGTTCTGATTGCTAACGCCTGGGTCCGATGCTATGTCCACTGTAACTGAGCTATGGGGATTCTCTTGTGTATCCTAACAATGTCGAATTTTATTAAAGATAATTGATCAAATATTATTTTTCTAACATTTTTAATATCTGCTTGAACTCGTCTCTCTTGCTGTTTACTGACGCCATCCATATGAAGGACGAAGGTGAAAGACGTCTCATTTCATGTCTCATTTCTGTTTATTTTTCTTCGTATTTTCCCTTTTTGCCTATTATCTTCTGTCGACATTATTTTTATATTTTATATAAAATACGCTATAGATATTTTTACATATCGCAATACAATGATACTTCACTCGTCTTTCTTGCAAACCAATGATATTCTGCGCTTTTACGTCCACCAGACCTTCGCAGCGAATTATCAAATTTTCCTCCTTCTCCTGCTTCTTGGAAACCATGTACTCATAATAAAATATAAGCGGAGCAGAAGCGGAAGAAGCATTAGCGAAGTAGAAGTAATCTCGACCTTGCTTATGTTTGACAGACAAATATTTTTGACAAATTTCTCTTTCAGATCATAGTCTTATCGCGTCGTTGTATTTGGGAAGGGGGATCCATGTTATCTTTAAACCCTCCCCCTCTACGGGATTCAACATTCACTGCACTGTACAACTATACACGTCTGCCCGGCTCCTTGTAAAGAATATTGCATATATTTGGTACGGATTTTATATTTCGGATAAAACTCGTATATTGGTGTAAAGACCAGTGTGAAATTACTTCTGTAGAGGTAGAATTTTTTTTATTTTTAAAGCTATTTTTAGGTCGCTATTGGTCATATCGCGACCATTATGAATATTTTAACTGTAGGGAAACATGTAAGGACAACACGAACACACACAAACATCAGAGGAGGGATTCAAACCTCTGACCCTTCGAGCAGAGGCAGCCAAGGCCCTTGAGCCTTAGCGATCTTGGTAATCCAGGCTGGCAGAGGTAGAATTTTTTCTTTCAGCAGCTCCGATTTAATTTTAAGATCTGATTTGCAACGTTTTGTGTTTGAAAATTTGAAAATGGTTGCAGAGAGCCATTTTAAACAGTTTAATAAATTTTTATTTACATATTTTCTATTTTTATTATTGGAAAAAATAAATCATATGTATAATGTGATTGTTTGATAATTGATTGTTTTATTATAATGAATTCCATCCCAACTTTTGTAGAATGATTTGGAACTGTTGGTTTCAGTGTTGGTGACCCAGTCGAAAGCAGATTATTTTTAAAGTTCATTATCACATTTGATTAATGTTGTGCTAACATTTTATAATAGATTCTATCTGCCAAGTAAAATACACATTCCCAAGTAAGGTTTCTGTCTTGAGTCTAAGGGCACTTGATTGTACCAAATTTTAAGTATGTTTTTTTTAACCTTCTTCGCAAAAAAGTGAGATAAATATTACAGTATATAATGTTTAATAAGAGACAAATACCAAGTTTTACAAAATATCCATTTGAACTTGCTAATTTGACTTTCATATGTTCATTAAGAGTTACCAGTACTTAATATTCATTATTCACACATTAATCAGATTAAACTTCTAATTATCACGACATTCATTCAACATTCTGTCATATAATTTATTGTTAAAAGGAAGCTTATTTACACTAGTACAATAAAAAGCAATTATAAAAGACATTTATTTATTCTTTGTTCTGAAGAACACATTTTACTCAGACTACATTACTCAAAATATAAAAATGTTTGCACACTAATAAAATTTTTGTTTAAAAACAAAAGTTGTATATTGAAAACATCTCCAGAAAATACATGATTTCATAACACTGTTATTTCAGGTAACTAAGTGTTTTTACAGTCATATGTGTTAACTGAGAATTTGAAGTTAATACATCATTCTAGGTAAAATAACAACTTTTATGATAAACTTTATTATTATAGACATCAAAATAATTACCACAGACCATGTATCTTCTATTTCATGCCATTTTAACTCACGCCACCATATATTAACAGAGATGCAAAACTCTTCATCGAATTCAGTCCAGAAATTTCTAATAATTTAGAGTTATCAAATGTGACATTTCATTCATTTTCTGTCATATAATTTATTGTTAAAAGGAAGCTTATTTACATTCTCTAGAACTATTTTTGCATCCTTGTTAGGTTTGCATAGAGGCACCAAGTCAATTGACATCAATAGTGTGACAATTACAATGCTATTATACAAAAAGGCTTAAAAAATAACTTAATAGTTACGGTACAATTTTAATTATTATATATAGGTGGTCCCAAGATCCAAATTCTCTTCCATGCAAATGCATGTTTTTTACCAAATATTACAATACAATGCAACAATACTATTTCAATACAATCAAAAATGTTTCTTTTACATTTTGTCTCAATACATTCTTAAAGGTTTGATTTCTTTTAATAGTACTTGAAACTTATCAACTTGCACAATGCTCATCACACGTTTTCAATGAATTATTTCTTATAAGAAATGAAAGGGAATATCTGAACAAAGCAAAATACCAGTGAAATTAAAAAGAGATTTCTTAATTAATTTGAAGAAAAAATTCTTCCCTTTATGGCCTAAATCAAAATGTCAATGGACACGAATGTAACTAGTAGGCTCTACATATTCCATGACCATACTTTGAATTGCATATAACCAAAGTATTAAAAAATGACTGAGTTCTTTTATAATAGGTTTTATTCAAGTAAATCAGAGAACCAAATATTATGTTTGAGGCTTACAAAACTAATGAATACGAATACATACAAAAAGAAAATTTATAAGTCCTATTGTAATATTGATGTCAACATTAATATATAAATAATGATCAGTTAATTTTGGATATAATTGCGAAGCAGCATGAAAATAAAACAAGTTTTTTTCATCCAATACACTAATGAAATCAATAAAGTTGGTTCCTTGGAAAAACTGATATGTAAGATACTCGAGGCATTGCTTTATCCAACGCTGGACGAAATTCTTTCCCAATTGTGATTTGCTTCTTAGGTTCTAATGTAGAATCAGTAGTATGAACCATATTTCGTTTCTTTCGTTTATAATAAAATATTTCTCCCACCAGTGTCACCATAGCCAGAGCTAATCCAAATATTGTAGCTATGAATACCCACCTATAAAACACATCAAAATAAATACATATCTATGTACATTCTCACTAATTAGCCAATTCCATTTGCTAATTTTTTAAAGACAAGTGTTTAATGTTTGTAAAATTATTGTTCGAAAATTAACTAGAGAAAAATATTCTATGAATGGTGATAAAATAATGCAGCAAATTGTCAATTTTTTAAATTGTGAATTTTGAAGAAAAAAGAAACTCTAACTTAAACTTCCTTACAAACATACATTTACATGTAGTACAATAACTTGAACTTTGAAAAATAAAGTCAGAAAAGAAACTAAACTGAAACTCTACAAAACAATGGCCCTACCCATGCTGTTATAAGGAAGTTTAATGTTGGACATTAACTAAAGACCAAATTAGAAGATTAGAATCAGCTGAAATGAAGTTTCTTCAAACTGTAGCAGGTTATACACTTCTTGATCACAAAAAAAGCGAAGAAATTAGAAATTAATTGAAATTTTAATGATGAATGACAAGCCAAATATAGAGAAAAGTGGAAGAATCGTGTATTAAGAATGCCTGAAGAAAGGATAGTCAAAGTTGCCTTGAACTACAAGCTGAAGGGAAAAAGAAATGTGGGAAGACCACTGAAAAGATGACATGAGCACTTTTCAGGAGTTGGAAGAGACTGAACAAGTCTAATCCATGCAGTTGATGATGATGATATAGTATTATAGATTGAAGTTGTATTTATTACTATTAATTTAATTGATCTTTCTTCATAACATTGCTATATCCAAAGGCCATTGATGTAATTATAAAATGACAAAGCAGTGACAGTTAAATTTTCTTCCTTACAAACAAGACGCAATCTGAGCTGATTATTCCATATTCACAATTAGAAAAGTACATAAATTATAACTTTTTATAAAAATATATTACAATAATCCAGCAAAAACTCAAGAACAATGATTCTTGATTCTGGTTAATAAATGATTCTAGAATAAATATTATTTGTAGGTTACACTTTTTTTTATAGCACCAATTTCAATAGAAGTAAATTACTTTTAATTTGAAAATGAAAATTAGAATTTGGAAAATATTATTTATTACAGATAAAAAATGATTGCAGGACCTGAAAAATATCTTAAAACTTGGAGTCTCAAGGTGAGATTCAGAGAGATGACAACTTTACGATTTTGTCTTAAGAGAAAATAAAGAATGTATTGAAAAATAGTTAATAAAAGACCTTTGACTTGTATATTTTAAAAATTAAATGTATCATGTTCATAATGGAATATTTGTTTTATTGTTGTTTGACACCCTAATATGTATATGAGAAGTTGATGTATAAATAAATGCAGTTGTCTTTAAACCTTAATATTAGGATATGAATCAATATTACAATGTTTTATCAATCTCTGATAATGTTTTGACAAATAACTTCTTACCTAAACTTTCTAGAGTTATTCCCTCACTGTCATCTGAATTTGGACAGACTCCTTTGGCTGAAGAATTCCAAAATTTAGCAGTGAGTGATTCAAAATAACGATCTTTTTGTAGGTCTAGAATCCTGAAACATAAAGAAGCAAATTAATTTGCTTGAACAGTGTTGATTGAAGGGGGAATTATTTCAATTATTTGCCTTTAAACATCAATATCTAAGAAACTAAATAGTAAATATGGAAAAGAAGTAAGTGGCTCCAATGCAAATAAAATTTTCTTCAAAAATTTTAGTTTTTAAGTTTTCTTGTGGTATAAAAGATATGGTTATAAGATGTATACTCACTTTCTGCTTATTTCCTCCTGTAAATGACTGCCTTGCTGCACAGCTATGGCATAAGGTTGCTCTGCAAACATCTCTCCCACTTCAGTCAAATTACAGTTTCTTGTGACCTCATACCGAATCTGTGCAGCATCATGAATGAATGCAACTTTCCTTCCTCTTGATCAATTACCTGAAAAGATTATTATTTGTTTATAATTTCTTCTTGCATCAAATGTCTTTGAACAGGCATACCATGGATTATAAACAGATTATAGACAAGAACAACTCTTACTCTGCTTGTTGGAGATGATCACAATTAAGGGTGAATTAACTAATAAGTAGAACAATGATTAGAGCCCCTGTTGGATTTGGGACCCCCAATATTTTTTCAACAGAAATGTGTATTTGTATATGAATTTACGTGGACGATATGTTAATAAAATTGAATTATTAACAATAAAAAAATACTTAATTAAAATTAAAAAAGTAGATAATGCATTTTTTGGAAACAACCTTACAAAAACAAAGGAACAATAACTTTAAAAATACATTTATGTGAATTTTTTCTATTTATTATTTGAATATTAAATTCTCAAAGGAAAGATTCTTGTTTTTATACATTTAATTTTGATACAATGTTTGTGTTTCAGTTTTATTGGAAGACTTCTTAATTTGGTCATTCTTAAGGCTTCTGAAGATCCAGCCCTAATAACAATCAACATTTTAGACAAGCAAAGGAATTTAATTTGGAAATCAAGCAATTTTTTTTTATTACTGAACATAACGAGTGATTTGATTCACTATAAGGATGAAAGGACAGTGATTCAAAGACAGCAATCTGTATGGCATGACGCACCCTTTCCTTAGATATTTTAGCTGACATCATCCATAGATAGTGAAATGATTCATAGATATGAAATTTATTATTTAAAGTTTATAGTGTGTTTTTTGACTAGTATTTATTTACCAAATGCAAGACATCCTATTACAAGTGAAAGTTATATTATCATTATATAAATATATAAACTTAAGAATTTATTTTCCTGGCTAGTAACAGGAAAACTAAGGCCTCTGGTAAAATGTATTCCCGATCCACTGAGCTAATTCTGATAAGGCTCCTTGTTTGTTGTTATTTCTAAAAAGAGAGCCGGCAAAAGCTTGTTGTGGTAGGAATCAGCAAGGGGGTGTGGATTGCATTTTTGTTAGCAGTACTAAAAAATCAACCTGTAGCTTGTTTACTAGTGCAAATACTTTTTTTTTATAACTTGGGTCTAATTGTCAAATATTGCTCACCTCTTTCTGTTATTCAACTATGTACGTACACCAAAGGTTGGAGAAGAGATCTAGATTCCAAGATCAATGCGCAGATTATACTTTTCCTCCATACATCACATACAGTTTTTACTGTTTTTTGATGAAAACAAATTAATGTATGGACTATCCAACCAATTTATTTGAGTTAACAATAACCAGCAACAATAATAGCATCTAAGACAATTACATCCACAAGAATATAATTTACGATACCCATTAACATTTGAAACTTTTGTTAATATAAAACTGTATTAGAGGTGAGTATTCAAAAAATAATTGTATGCATTCACCTTGGCCAAACACTAGTCGTTGATAATAGACAACCTCTTATGTGATGGAAAAGGAAATTTTTCATGCCTTTATCAATAGATTCATAATTGGTAGTTCTTTCATATGATGAAGAAAATATCCTATGACTGTGGCCCTGAACCGGAAAATAAAAATTTTCTGGCAAACTTTATCGCACATTTAAGTGCTGCAAGACTATAAAAATACTATAATATGAAAAAATTGTCACATAGTAGGTTGTGTATCATCGATTTTTTCTGACTCTCCAAAAAAGGATTTACTTTTTGGATTAGATTCATAACTATTGAACTATTTTCAGTAAAGTGTACATTAATATTTCTTCTTTCAGCTTACCTTTTGGAAGCCTACTGAAGCATTTGGTACTGTTCCTGCCAATTCAATAGCTTGAAGAATGTGTCCATATTGCTCCTTGATGGGATAGTCCCAAAACTCTATATTTAGATTGATCACTAGAACTATTAAGCGTAATATCTTTCACACCCTGAAATTACATTAGTTTCATTAAGCATTTTGTAGACGTTTCATGAAACTACATTAACTTTATATAAAATACAAAAACTCCCAAAAATTTGAATTTTCATTGTTTTAATGAAAGAACACATGCACACATAAGACAGAAATGGTACTCCAAATTCAGATGAAATACAAAGTTCTCAATGAAAATTGAAAATTAAAAAATTTATAACCACCAATTTTATGGCTAGTCTATGTCTTCTCTGACTTTTGTTGATAAAATACTACATTCATTCACTTTTAAAAAATTGAAAATTCTCAGAGGAAATAATAACGTAATAAGAATTTTAGGCACAATTGAAGTACTGTTTTTTTTTCAATTTTTTTAATCAAGTCAATAAATAGTCAATCTTATTTTCTTTCAAAAGATTACTATTATGATACAAAGTAATAGACTGTATTACTTTGTTTTCTTGGAATGACATTTGTTTCATTGTAACATATGTTACACTCTTCAACAATGCCATTATTTTAGTATATGGAAATTATGAGAAAAAACAGATTAAACAAAAAATATACCCATAGAGTACATCCTCAGCATTCTTCATGTTTTTGAAGTATTCATGAGTGTCAGAGTCCTTTACAAACAGTGTATTAATTCTGCTTTGTCGTGCCAATTGCTCAGTGATTGTACTGGTGACTACACAGACAAAAAATTATTAGGTAAGACAGTCAGTTATTATTATATAAATTCATTTAATTATAAGTACCTTCATCCTTTCCACAGTAAGAAAGGCAGCAAAGTTGGCAGTAAAGGTGGCCAACATAACACAACAAAAAGCCAATAGGCACAACTAATGTTCTTCCAGATAGAGCTTTTGGTTGCTTCACCACCACCTTGCGGAGTAAAAAGTGTCAAAGCAAACCAGAAACTCTCCTTTAGAGTAAATTCCGCTAAAAAGTTAGATTTCTTGATAATTGCTTTACATATAGTTAACAATACTTACATGCTCTGCAATACATTACATGACATGTACTGAGAAGTGAGAGGGCACTTCTTTTCCAAAAATATTCTTTCATCTTTCATTTATATAAAACATGACAAATAATAAATATCCTTATTTTTGATAACAACCAATTGCCATACATTATTTTACAAATTAATTTGCCTTGGGTGGATTAATACATAAGCAGAATAACCACATGCTTAAAGTCCCCCTCTGGATAGAAGCCTCCAATATTAAAAATAATTATTTTGTAAATTTGTAAAAAAATAGGTTGTGAGTTTATCTTTTGTAAAAATTATAAATTTATTTCAATTTTAATAATCATATAATGTATTTTATAAAATTTTGTCACACAAAAATGGCAGATGAAAGTTATTTTAAAATAATTTTGTATTTATTATTTTAATTTTACATTTATAAATGTAAAAAATACCTGCAAGGATATGGATACATTTCTTATTGTTTTGAGGCACTGTATGGTGAATATTTGTCAGGATCCAAATCATAAATCCAGTAACTGTGAGGGCACCAACAATACTCAGCCATACTTCAAGCCGTAGGACTGTCATGAACTTGAACAACGAAGTTTCTCGAACAGGCTTTCTTATAACTAGACACATAAGATCATACAACCATTAGAAGAGTAAATAGATGAAGAAATACTATTTTCATTAAAGGTAATTCTGTAGGGTAATCATTAACTGATGTCGTCAGACTAATGATCATGGCAGTTGAATTCTACAGCATGGTCATACATGTATTCAAATACGTCGTTATCTGCGACATTAGTCCAATTTATTACATTCCTACTCAAGTACTAATCGATAAAATGAACATTATCATTTTCACTAACAACTCTGTGATGTCTATTACTCATTCATATTTTTCACGCATATGAATTCGACAACATCTCTGGTTACAACATGAAGGATTACACTGCAGCATGAATTTTAGACAGATCAAGGCAAATTACCCACTTATTTGCCCTCACTTGTCCTTGCTTACAGTATCACAAGTTAGAAACAGTCAGAAAGTTTTACTCTCTTGCTACG
>JAHLJT010009777.1:0-23568 GCA_031308135.1 Acheta domesticus
TGCACAGTGTACACACGATTCACAGAACAAATACTAGCACTCTTGTCTACTAGCACTTATTGCGTATTGGGCTAATGTTGAGAAAAGTTTACCATGTCCCTTGACAAATGGTCGATTGTACTTCACGAGCAAGATCAGGAGGGCACCCCGTCCCTAGGACGCTAAGGGACTCGTAGTAAAAGTCGTTTCGCTGACACGAGGAAAAGCATTCGTTTTGCTGTCACCCATCCCTTCTGGGGAAAGAGTGAACATAGATTTACTAAGGTTTCTTGAAATCCAAATCACTTTTTATTGTTCGTCGGCATTAGTATCCAAGACTGATCGAACACAATTCGTTAGTGCAGGGGCAGGAACCACGCGCCCGAATACCATTATTACAATTGATTTTTTTTATCTATACGTGTTGAGTACCAACTTTTTTCTTGTTGTGTTTTCTAGAAATTGAACAAGAACTATGCCTATTTTTTCAAATTTGAATCTGAGAGAGTTCATAAAGAAATTTTCGTTTTTTAAAAATAATTACAATTTTTTAATGAAATATTTATTTTTTTGAGAATGTAATTTACAGATGAATAAAATACACATATCAAAAAATTAAACGAAACAAACCAGTAATTTTTATGTTAAGTACATTCAGAGCGTCAATTAATCATATTTTGCAAAGTACGCGTAAATTTCAAAAATTAATGTAGGCAAAACTACACAAATAAACAATTTTCAGGTAAATAAAGAAACACGTGCCTCTTTTTTTGATGTTCTGAATGAATGCCATATATTCGTGTCATTTTTTAATAGTCGTGTCAATTCGAGTGAGATTTGACGTGGAATTCCTCGTATTTCAATTCGTTTCGCTCTCACCCATAAGAAAGTGACCCACAAGTCACCCATCATGTTATCCGCAAAAATATGTATAACACAATGTCATACATTCTGGGAGCAGAATGAACATCTGAAATACTAATAACTCTTGAAACCCTTATCAGGCAGACGGTCATTCTTTTTTTAGTTCTTCAGCACTTGCATCAAGACTGGCCGAACACAGTTCGTTAGTGGAACATAGTTCGTTAGTGGGTAGGCAGAGCGCGCCCTCATACTTACAATTGATTTTCTTAGAACTGTATGTGTGGAGTGCCCACTTTTTTATTGTTGTATTTTATAGAAAATTGAACAAGGAACCCGTCTACATTTTTTTCAAATTTTTATCTCATCGAGTTTATATAGAAATTTTACTTTTTTTGAAAAAATACATTTTTTAAAATGAAAAAATATGTTTTGAAAAATTTATTTACAGAGGAATAAAATACACATTTCAAAGTATTAAATGGAAAAAACCAGAAATTTTTATATTTAGTATATTCGGAGAGATAATTGATCTTATTTTGTGAAGTACCTGTAAATTCCAAAATTTAATATAGCCATAACTACATAAATAATCAATTTTCAGGCAAATAAAAAAATATGTGTCTCTTTTTTTGATGTCCAGACTTAAGAAAAAAATATCGTACATTTAAAAAAATTTCGTGTCAACTCTTGTGCGATTTGACGTGGAATGGCTCAATTAAGTATACTACCACGCTTTAAAAAATGTGTTGATTATTCTTTTTTTAATGATCTGATTTTTTAGAACAGATTTTGTTTAAGGCAAACATATTTTTCGTCAATTTTTGTAATTTTTAAATGTTAAAATATTGCAATTTTCAAAAATTCAGTGAGTTTGCCGGAAATTAGACTAGCACCACTTTTTTGTCCTCCTTTGATACATTCGAGGAGAAAATTTAAAGAAAAAAATTTGGAGCCATTATTGAAAAAATTATTGTTTTTAAAAAAATTAATAATGCTTATATTTCAGTCAAAATTATGAAAACAGTTCTGAAATTTTCGAAAAATTATACATAAACTTATTTCAAAATTTATCTTCAAGAACATATTTCATTCAGGAAAAATCTCTTTCCTCAATATTGTAGTTGAATAAAGACGCCGAAAAATGAGAACTTTTGCAATTTCAAAACATCAGGGATTTCAACGGAAATGAGACCTGCACCATTCTTTCATTAATTTACGCTAGCCCAAGGAAAAGTTTAATCATACTAGTGGTGCTACAACAGTACGTACGTTCTCCCAATATTACAATGTTATCGTTATGTATGACGGGACACCCGTATATGTTTCATTAATTTCAAACAGAAATTGCGCGAAAGCTACTAACTTTTACAAAAAAATGTACATGACCTTCATTAAAGAGCAAATTTTGTGCAACATATTTTGTCTGATGCAAAAATCTCTGTCTTCAGTTTTGTAGTTTTAAATATTTCTTTGCAATTTTCGAAAAATCAGGGATTTCAACGGCAATGAGACCTGCACCATTC
This sequence comes from Acheta domesticus, assembly GCA_031308135.1. Classification (NCBI taxonomy): domain Eukaryota; kingdom Metazoa; phylum Arthropoda; class Insecta; order Orthoptera; family Gryllidae; genus Acheta; species Acheta domesticus. The sequence goes on from JAHLJT010009777.1 coordinate 2,367, forward strand.
TCTTAAACGTACTTCGCACTATTCAACAACAAAATTTAATAAAAAATTTGGATCCATTTTTTTGAAAATTCTGAAAATGTCCGAGGGGCTTCATGTAAAGTATACCCCCCCAATTAAAATATCGGTTTTAAATTCCAGGGACCGCGACATCAGCCAAAATGATTCGGGAGCATCAATTTGGGAGAAAATCGGCTGAATGGTTTATGCGCTAGGGTTGTGCACTGACGAACGGACGGACGAACGGACGGACGAACGAACGACGAACGGACGGACGGACGGACGGACGGACGGACGGACGGACGGACAGACAGAAAGACTTTTGCCGTCAATCGATTTTTCGGTATGAAGGACGCACAAAACATGGATTCAGGCTACCCCACATATTAGAGGATTTTTTTTCTATATTTAGCGACTGGATTTATCCACTTTTTCATTACGAGTGTCCGGCAATAAGAGTTTTTGTGTCGAAAATTCGCCGTTTTCCTGCGCACCTTTAAAATAATTTCTCTTCTTACGTTAGTATGTTCTAGAAAGTTAAAATATAGAGCCACGGTATATGAATCATTCAAACGTTTATCTACGACGACGAGAGAGCGAGCAGTTGCAATTTATTTCTGTGATTATCTTACGCGAATGTAAATTACCGTTGTGTTGCTTGTTAATTTCAAACGTCTTTCTTTTGTTTCCGAAAAAAAGACGTATAATAAAGTTTAATACAATAAGTGCTATAATAAATTCATTAGATCACTAGTACTAGAATGAAACTTCTTAAAGCATCCATATGGAAGCACTAATCGAACATTATGGCATTGCCGTAGATACAAAACATAACATGCGAAAAGAAGTGAAACAAAAGATATAATTTTAAAAATGAACCGTACTGTGCAAAATACAATACGTTAATGCGATATTAGAAAGCAAACATTTATGAGGAAATAAATCTTATTCATTAAGAAATCAACACAATATTAATAAAAGTAATAATATAATAATAATAATAATAATTATTATTATTATTATTATCTGAGAGTCGTATGAGATATTTTATTTCAAATTGACCAAACTCCCCTAGTATTTCTCCGTTACTGCCTTGATTCGACAGAGCGTCCATGACTCAGAAAAGTCAGAATATCAGGTTCGGAAGAATTTCTGCGAGAGAGCGGGCTACATTCATAAAACGTTGGAGAATTACCGAGACGGAAAAACCTCGTTGTCCCATAACGCTCGAGTTACCTCTTCGGAAAGCTAACAGGAGTCCCCTTCTGCACCTCCCTAAAAAAACGGTGGAGGGTGGGGGGGGGATGTGTAGTCGCCGCAAATTAAATTTATCGTCGCGGTCCAATTGCGGCGCGCGGTAGATGTTCATTTGTCCGGGATAGCGTCAATGCATCAACCGCCGCGACGATTGGCGATAGTGCTGCCCTCACAGGAGCGGTGGCTGTCAGCACTAACGAGGTGATCATCCTCAATTGCAGGTGTCACGTGTTGCTGAGTGCGGCCATATACGTTGAGATACGCAATTAAAACAATTGATGTTTTCTCTGTTGGCATTCGGATCCCTGCCTCTCCATTCTGTTTTTAAACGAGAGAGACATGTTTTTCTTTCTTCGAACATAAAATTAACCGTAATGTTAATTATCATACACTTCCTAGTTGTTTGTGTAAATTCATGTGAGCAGCACCTCGCCGTCGGTAAGCGTTAGATGCAAAAAGATTCGTGGTTGGTGGAATAACATTATTTTCCTTGTAAATAAAATGCACTAAAGCGGAGGGAAAGTAATTGTGTATTCAACGAAAATAGGTTTCATTAAAAATATATTTTTACAAAAATAAGTTTGTTCATCAAGTGAACAAAGGATTCTCAGCGGCATAATTCATAGAATAAATTACACGTCACGACTTTCATGAATACAAAAAATACAATTCCGGCGCCAGGCTACCAAATGCAGAAGAGGCGCTTTCAGCAGTGGCGAGTTTCTGGAGAATCCTCAAAGACACGAATTCAAGAGAGAACATCTGTAGCGCCCTTTGTTAAAGACGCTAATTTTGAGTGGCATTGTCCCGACGTCTTGCAAACTCTCTCCTCCAAATTCATTTAAATAAATTCCCTGACGAATGAGCCGTGATAAATGTTCATGCAAATGGCGAATGTTCAAAACGCGACGTGATTCTGCGATAACTAACGTGGGGTGGGGGGATGAGGGGGAGTGCGTGATAATGCTCTCTTGCGGACAGAATCTTGAATGCCTCTCGGCGGGAAACCTCGAGGTGATATTCTATTTAAGTTACGTGTCTCGATTTCTAATGAAGTAATGTATTCCCCCACGGGCAAAATCCCGGGCTGACGAACTTGTAGCGACTAGGGAAAGGACTTGTTTCAGGAGAAATTAAATTCACGGAGAGGGGGAAGAAATGAGCCCTTAAAACGGAACATAAGTATCGTAGTTGACATTAAAATATCTCACTTTTAACAGAATTTACGCATTAATAGTCTTCACGAAATTACATGGAATGTTTGTGTTAACACAAATATTCGTCTCTGGAAAAAATTTATTCTAAATTAAGAGTCGAATATTTCATAAATGGAGTTTGAGGATAATTCATCAAATATTATTTATTTATTCAGATACGTGTGTGTAGTTTTCAGTGACAGAAATATTGAATGATCTGTTCTCACATACGACAGTAATTTTATTTTTTGTTTTTTCAAAAATTCAAAAAGAAAATTTTCTTGAGTTAGATCTCACGTCCTTAATATTAGGACATTTTTTTTATCATTATTGCGTTTGTGAGAGTGCAAGTGCTTCAAAAGATTTCTTACAAAGTTTTTCGAAATCTCAAAAAGTTTTTTGTTTCAAACGAGCTAAAATTTACACTTTTTCAGAAAAGGTAAAACCTTTTCTCAAAAACGGCTCCAAAGATGTTCATAAGACCGGTATTGACACATTGCTCATACGACCAGTATTGGCTGTTCTGTAATGTTCTTAAAGCCTTATTTTAATTTTTACCATTGGGGAACGAGAAATTGAAACAAATTGAAAAAATATCTTTTATGCGGCAAAAGATGACAAGAAGAGAATAACCAAAAAGCTACCCCAGACTAAAGATATAAGGAAAGCATCGAGGGTACGAGAATGTGTGACATTTTGTTGTGTCACAGTTTATATTTATCACACTAGAATCGTCAGTTTAAATTGAAATAATAAGTTCTGTGCAGAAAACATGAAATAAAAAAATAGTTACTTGACCTACTAGAAGTAATCCAAATTATCTTTCTCATTTTTCTCTCTGAATGAATCTTGTAATTACGAGGACTGCGCGAAACGAAAAGAGCTGTGATTTTTACCTTGACCTTAGTGATGTTCTACTCGTTCTCTGAAATTTTGAGGTAATAAAATATTTAGATTTCGAAGAACCAAACAAAACGTTTTCAGTGTCGGAGTGAGTGACTAAGTGGGTGGGGAGGAGAGAGAAGATAAGGAGGCCTTACGATCAGTCGTACGCCACATTTTGGCAAACGTAGTATGCCAACGTTGAAACGACTCTACGGCGACCTGTTTTTCTCTGTATTAAATGTTGGCAACAAACGGCAGAGTTATCCAATAAAGTTTGTAATAGGTTCCGTATGTTGTAGGTATTTGCTGTATATTCATTTTGTCTTGTAACACAATTTCAGTCTGAAGAGACCTAGGACTATGCGCTCTCCGAAGTCCTTCATATACAACTTAAGTTTAAAACCACTACAAGATGAAGCTCGGACACTACAAGATGAAGTATTATACGCCTCAGTTGAGATAAAAGGCTTTAATTAAAATATTTTAATAAGTTTAGTTAAGATAAAACTCGTTAGTTAAGATTGAACTCTTTAGATAAGATAAAAACAAAGAACTTTTTAGCAAACGTTTTTCGTTTGCCTAAAGTATAGATCAGTGGTGTCAAGATCTTCTACTGGTAGCTGTGGCACGCTTCGTGGCACCGAGCTTCTTTGCGCAACTAGCCACGAGTGCCTTGCCACAAAAATGCCACGAGCTTCTTTGCGCAACTAGCGTTGGGAAAGGAAACTTTTAGTAGCCCCGCCGTTTTACATTAGGGATGGCGTTGTCTCTGGTGTAGGGATGACAAACTGCGTGAAGGGGTGATTTTGTCGTGGCACTCGTGCCACGGACTCCCGCTCGTGGCATCGACCTTGACCACACTTGTATAGATAATGGTAAAAAAACACATCAACGTGTGTAGTTATAAAGCGGAAATAGAAAAATAACCCGCATGAGTTGGCTAATACAAATTAAATTCACCGACGGCAGATTATCGTCTTTCAGATCAGATTTCTCCGTTCGAAACTAAACAATTTTGTTTCAATTTGTTCCACCCGAAGGGATGTTTTACCGGCTTCACCAAAGACCGGCACTTTAGAGCTTGCCGCGTCTGCCGTGCCTATCGGGAAACGACGATTTCGAATTCCCCGTTCGGAGCCCGCGGCGTCACCCGGAGCCGTGCAAATGTTTTTTAATCGCGCGGCTTCCGATGATAATTTGTTGCTCGTCATTATTTACGGGCACCCCCTTAAATTATCGCCCGCTTATCGTCCATATTCATGTCAGAGTTTGTATTCATGGGCGCAGCGCTGCCTTCGGCTGGAGATCGCTTGCGGGGTGGGGTGGGGGGCGGTCGCTGCGACCTCCTACGCAGGCGGCTTCGTTCTCTGCGCCACGCAATGCTGTGGGCGGGGTAGCGTTTCTCCGAGATCGCAAGAGGCAGAGAATTTCAGAAATCCTACTGGGAAAGACTGTGAAATATACGATGGCTGTGGCGTCATACGCGTGTAATCAAAACACAGACGAGAGTGGGTTGTAACGGCAGTGAGTTTATTCATAAACTAGACTGTAGTCACAAATAACAAATTTCACTGCTTACAATTAACTAACTAAATAGATCGCACTACTAGGAGAGATTTTAATCGAACGGCTACCACATCGCTCTACATCTGAGACCTAATGCATGTCTCGCTCGTCACGACAATGAATTGCCGGCCCCTTGCCCACGTGCGCCACTCGCACAAACTTACGCTCAACTGCCCGCCGACGCCGCTGAGAAAACAAGAAGGGCGACCTTGCTCTCGCCCGTTATCTAGGCATTTCGCCGCCCCCATTGCCTCCGCGCCGTATCCACGCTAGGCAGAAATTCCCAATGCGTCATCTTCTGCACCTTTGTTCAATATCCTGCTCTGCGCAGGTAGGCACCGTTTGAGCGCGCCACGACGCTACAATGGCTCAGTGGCATCACCGTTTCCCGGTTGATTGATTTTTTAATTAATTAATTTATTTATTATGTGTAAGTAAGGAGGGCGAAAAGGACAAAAAAGGGGAAGGAAAGATCGCGCGCGGTTAGTAGCCCGTTTGTTAAGGAACTCCTCGTGTGTTCGAATGGTTTTGATCGGAGGAACCATGGAAAACTACCTACCAGAGCGCAAGCCGTTAGACGTCTCCTTCAGACAGCGACTGAATTCGATCTAGCTACGTAGTTGGCGTGGAAAATCTGGCCCCGTCGAAACTCGAACCCTAGAACTTCCCGACCGGAGGTACTGACTATTCTAGCTCTGAGCTCAACTCGAGGCGAGCGTTGGCCGTTGGAGCATTCCAAGGGCGCGGTGTCGTGCAACCTCCACCGCAAGTTCCGGGAGTCGCAGATGGGAACGGTTGCGAACGTGGAACTACTCGAGTGGCGTGTGAACGTCGTGACGGGCAGGAAACGGTCTCGTTAAATGTTCTCGAGGCGAGTCCTGCTCCCGCTTTCCCCGTTCCGTGAAGCGGAACTGCGCGGCCCCAAACCGCGTTTTGCATAGTTGCGAGGAGACATCGAGCTATGTGGACGCCGTTCAACACAGTGCACATCTAGCTCGGCCTCCTTATGATGTGGGTCTGAGAGATACTTGGTTCGTGTCGAAATCGGTACACCAAGTCAAAATACAGGGGCGTTAACTCAACCACAGATATTTATTTCATTCTTGAGCGCAAGAAAAAGTGAGGAGATTGTAGGTCTAAAATATGTCACGTACACATTTTACTGTTTTTTTTTACACAAGTTAATAAACCCATATAAATCTTGACCACACGTCTTGTGGACATTATAATGATCACAAAATCTCTTGCGTCTGTTTAGGAACAATCTCTCCGATGATGAATTATAGGTTTGAGAATTATATTTATTCGAAAGAGTTGACAAAGCCGACATATTCTAAGGTGATACATTATGCTTTCTGTATGCTTTATGAGAAATATAATCTAATTTTCTTAATATGATTAACAAAAGAACAAGTTTTAAATTCTGCGAGTTTCTATCAGAAAAACGAGGCATCGATCAGCAGCGTCCGCCGCCTTTGACTGTTGGTGCAGGTTTGTAAAAGACATGACATTCAACGATTAAGGTGGAGAAGTCTAATCGTACTAGATGTAGTACATTACTGAAAATGGATAATAACGAAGTAGAAATATTTGAATCCACCGAGATCCGAGCCCGGTGTGTGTCGGTCTTTTCAATTCTACTATATTCCTATGTAAAAAATGTATGAGAAAATGTATGAGAAATTTTGGCTGCTCTCGCTAATGTTTTATGTTAATTGAGGCTGAAGGATGAAGCCTCGCCGTCCACGCAGAAATGCGCGGCCAAAGCGAGACAAAACGACCGTAAAATTGGTTTTGTTTTGCCAAGCTAACCTGAACTAACATTCTGAACAGTCGCATACCAACGAGAGCAATGATAGGCGGACCACAGCGAGGATTTTATTTTCTTACTTCTACTTACGCAGTATAGAGAAAATTTTGTAATGTTGCGGGCAAAATCTACGAATTTTAGACACACAACTCTTCATGTCGGGCACTGATAAAGAAAAATCGTGTCCCTATATACATTAAATTACTTCCCCTTACGCGTTGTGTAGTTAGGATCAACGTTTTATGGGTCCTTCATACCGAAATATCGATCTACGGCAAAAAGTTTGTCCGCCTGTCTGTCTCTGAACAACGCTAGCTGCTAAACCGTAGGCAGGATTTTCAACAAAACTGATATTCACCAATCGGTCCCCTGATGTCACGGTCTCTTGAATTTGAAACTGCTGTTTCAATTTTGGGGTTACTTTAGATGAACACTCGACAACATTTTCAGTAAATGGCTTAAGATTTTTTGATTAAATTTTGTCATCGAATAGTCTCACTTAAGAGAATGAGCCAGGTCTCATTTTCATTTAAATCCTGATTTTTGGAAAATTGCAAAGGTTTACATTTTCCCCTCTTATTTAGAACCGTAGTTAATGTTTCACTATATAGGACTTAATTATTAGAAACTTTCGTGACCTTAAAGGCTCTCGAACGAAGACGTAACGAAAGTTGGAAGACGGACATGCCACACCCGTGTTCACGACAGGAAGGGAACGGGAAGAATGGTCAACATTCATCTTGCCGATCCGCGGTGGCCAAGTTCGTTAAGGCAATAGTGTCGTAGCGATTTCGGACCAAAGATCGCGGGTTCGAGTCCCGCCTCGGGCATGGTTGTACCTGTGTTCGTCGTTTCACCCCGCCATCACAACATCATTACATAACGTTAAACCCAATAGTAGTCGCTAATGACCTTGATGCGACCTAAAATAACCAAAAAAATGATCTTGGTTCGGCCACGAGAAAACCTTTGACCAATGAACGAGCAGCAGATGGTGGCGAAGTTTCCCAGGCTGATTGCGCGTCCGACAGTGGACTGGAGCGGAGATAAAAGCATAGAGCGGTATCGTGGTTAGAGCTTGAATTTTCGAATGTACTCTTTGAGGCGGATTTTATGTCACTGTTGATTTAAATTAGTTGGTAGTTTGTTTGATTTTTCTATTGAATACTTAGAATTAAAATCCCACCCCCAAAATAGCATTATTCATGTAGCGTTAGATCCAACAGATTTAACATTTTCCTTCATTTGTATTGAGATTTATTCTGGGATCCGCCGTTCACCTTCGCCTCATGGGAGTTCCTCGGTTCTCCCGGCTTCGGAAATTGGTGTGAATTGAATTGAATTAATGCCTTATCAGATAACACGTACAACTTTTGAAATCCTCACCCAAATACACAGCGCATTCCACGCGTGCTATGCTTATTCGTATGCTTTAGTTGTTGGTAAAAAAATCGCTTCCAGCCGCAATTACAACAGCGGTGAGATGAGCTAGGGGACTCGCGCTGGAGTCCCCCGACGTTAACTTGCGTCGACGAAGCCATCGGAGGAAGTTCCCGACTTCACGGGCGATCGGTATCAAGTGCCTGGCAAGAGCAAGTTTAGTCCTGCAGGCTGACTCCCCGGCGGAATCTCCGACTCGTGTTTGCCGAGCAGCGTGCGGCGGGGGCGCGATGCACCGAGGCGCGGATTTCGTCTTTCGATTCACAATCGATATCTCGAGGGGTTCATGGTGAATATTGAGGGTGTTGAGTATCGTGCAAAGCTAGAGCCGTAAATATGTGCGTTTTGAAACTTTTTGGGCTATAAGTCATGAGATAAATATAAAAAGAATTAAAAGGCTCAAATGGCATGGTCACTTAAACAGGATGAGTGAAGAACATTGGACCTTAAAGCTCTGGAACTGGAAACCAACATCACACAGAAGACGAGGAAGACACAGAAATACATGGAAGAAAGGAGTGGAGAAGGCAATGGCTAGAAGAGGATTAACTGCAGAAGACTGCAGTGACAGACTTAAATGGAAACTGGGATGTGAGAGACGGCTAATGACGAAATACGCGCAAAACTACTACTACTAAAAATAATGATTACAATAAAAGAATAAAGATAGCATAAAGCGGTAAATGTCAAATCATTACAGTATTTTATTTGTTCTAAACTTACCGAAGAACACCACGGATAGAGAAATCGTGGTGTTCTTCAGCTTTACTCTTTTCAATCTCATGTGAAGCTTGTGATTAAATTTTACGTTTCTCTTCAGCTAAGAAAATAGTTTACGGAGTTTTCGTCGATTGATTGGTTAGTAATTCCGAGCGCGTCAACTGGCAAGGCCATTAGTCCCGTACGTGTAGTGCACATTTCCCTCTGGAGGCGGTGGAGATCTTTCTCCGCTGGCTGGTCAGTTCCGGCGCCGACGCACAGTAATCTGACGAGGTTTCCCCAACCAGGTGTCTCCCACCAGCACCTCCGCAGCCTAGACAAGCTTCTGACCGGTCTCCCGGCTTGTGTGGCAAAGTACTGTAAGTGAATGTAAGGGGTGATGGTAGGCCAAGAAAGAAGAAGGAAAAATTGTGAGCGGTCCATGGCCCATTTGTTAGTGTGCTGCTTCGGCATTCGCCTAGTGTTGATCGAAGAAACCACGAAACTACGGATCAGAGCAGCCAGCCGCTAGAATTCTCCTCCAGACACCGACTGAACTCGCCCTAGTTAGCTAGCGTCGAAAATCCTTCCACCGTGGGGGCTCGACCTTCCGATCAGAGGACCGCCCGATCAGAGGCACTGCACTGACATTAGTTGATCCCCTGAGCCAACTCTCCCGGTCGTCGATCAACATCTGCTATTTATAATTGGCAATCATTGTGAAAGTTTCAGGATATTAGTCTGATGTCAGTGATGTCTGATGTCAATGAGTCCATGCGTTTAAAATGGAAAGTGGAAACACATACAAAAGGGAAACGTGCACTACCTGAGGATTTATAAGAAAACGTAAAAGATATTAAAGATTCTTTGAAGTAACATTTCCCAAAAACTTTCGTAAATTGCAAAAAAAGTTCGACAACAATTCGAAACCTCAGGCTGTCAGTTGGTTGATTGCTTATTAAATGTTTATGTTATGAACCGTATAAGCTTAAGATATTATGCACTGTCTTAGAAGGAAGTAATTCCAATAAGAACATATTTTAGCGAAAATGTATATAATAGTTTATTTTATTGAAAGTATTCTCAGTTACATAAATTCCAATTGGTTGAATTAGTAGAGTACTTCCACTTCAGAACTCTAAATGTCATGATTTCCAAAAGTTTTCAAAACATTTTCTGGTACTGCGGAATTCAATTTTATTGTGTAAGACTCTGTAAAAAAAAGTCGTCTGTAAAATCAAAAACGTCTATACCGAGAAACGAGTATGTCATTAAAATTCCAAGAAACATGAGGAATGTTTTCATGTTTCTGCTCCTCTCGCGAAGTTGACTAGAGGCAGTGAAGGTCGTGTATTTCTGCAACGAATGTCGCGTATTTTTCACCTTCAGCCCCAAGCTACGCGCGTTTTTGTACTCATTTTCTGCGGGCGAGAGACCCACAAGAGGTGGAATATGCGAACAGAGATGGTGCTCCTTTTGATACCGACGCAGGGACTGCTCACCAATTGAAACCGCGCCAGGGCTGCCAGATGCGTTGCGTGCTCTTTCCCCACCACTACTACGAAATTTTCCCCCCAAAAAACCTTCCAATGAAACAAAATTCCCCTACTTTGAAACGCAAAATATTCTTCAAATTATGAACAAGCGACATGAGTTGTTCCTGGAGATTCCATTAACCTCATGTTTCTTGGATTTTTAATGACATACTCTTTTCTCGAGAATTTTTATTCAGACTTTTTCAAATACAAACTCTAATACACGGGTTAAGAGTTAAATAGTAAATAGTTAAGAAAATTTTAAAAAAAGGTTAACAAAAAGTTAAAGGTTCAAGAAAAGAGAGAAAAAAGGAGTTAACAGATAAAGAAAAAGCTAAAAAAGGGGGAAAAGAGGGGGAGAAGAAAAAAGGAAAAGAAAAAGAAAAAAAGGCATTTAATTTGGATCTGCAGTGTTCTGCTCCTTGAATGACGAGAGTGGCGCCTGTGACGCGAGTTCGGTACTGCTGCTGCTACCGTTGGTGCGGTGAGGGCGGGGGGCACAGATCTTGTCAACGATCTCTCTGTACTTGCGCGGGGCGAGGTAGGGCCTGGCCGTGTGGGCGAAGTAGCAGGCCGCGCTCCCGCTGATGGCTTCAGCTATAATGCGCTGTCTTAGTTCTTTCAGCTGATAGCCATTCGAGACCTTAAGGAGCGCAGCGTCGCTTCCGGGGTCCCATTCGCCCAGGGCACCCACCACCAGCGGTATCATTTCGGCGGAGGCGTAGCCGGCGCTGAGGAGAGCTGCGCGGGAGGCACTGTATTTACTCTTCTTTTCCTCGTATCTTTCCTGCAGCTTACCGGCGCTGGCCGCCACTACCGTTGCATCGACGATGATGGTGTGTAGGCCCCGCGCGAAAACGAGATCCGGGCGCTCGCTATCCACCACTACCTGGTTTTCTTTAAAGACCTTCCATCCACTCGCCACTGCGGCCTCCTTGTAATGCTCGCAGATGTTGTGGCGAGCGTGCCACAGCGCCGAATTGAATCGGCACTCATTTCTGACATGTCCTATAGTTTCGAACGCGGCTGTGCCGTCTGGGCGGGTGCAGCCCTTCCGGCAGGCCTTGTTCTTGTTACCAGGGATGTTATAGATGTTTTTGATTATACAGATGACTTGTTTTTTACATTTCATTCCACTTAAATTCAAATAATTCATTTGAACCAATCGTCGTCCTTTAATCCGAACCCCTATACTAGCTTCGTTTTCTCATGTTTTTCTTTCTCTGTGCCTGTCTCTTTTTTGATACATAAAATGACTGAGGATAACGTCTGTTGTTTTTTATTCATAATAATTGACAGAGTAATATTTATATCTGGACTCTCGATGAAAATCATTTCCCTCCAAAATCCTCAAACAGTTTCCCGTCCTTTTATGCTCCCCATTCTTTCCCCACAGCGAAAAAATCCCCATTTTGGGAACAAAATTCTCCAATCTGACAATTCTAAACCGCGCACGGTGCGGCGCTGGGAACCAGGGTTGCCAGATTCCTACGGGAAAAGTCCCCAACCTGAGGGTAAAAATCCGCCCAATCTGCCATATGACTTAGTGGTAAAAAAATATCAGCAGTCGAAAAAAGTGGAATCTATCACTAGGGATGGTAGTTTCAAAATTGCTGCGTATTTACAAAAAGTTTAAATTATATAATCTTGTGTAAATTCTAAAAAGCTTACCTATAAGAAGCCATCAATTCTTGTACAATTTTGAAACAAATGTGGGCACGATTGCATGTCCCTTTAATTAAAAATAAAAAAAGTGGACTTTGTCATCTTTCATAGTAGCTGCACGTTTGCAAATGTTCAAAACTAAAACTTGTGTATGTAACATATATTTCAGAAGCCATCAAAATTTGTACAATTTTGTGGGAAAGGTGGGTACTGTTGATGATGTAGGCAAAAAAGTATGACATCGGTCCAAGATTATCCCAAGAAACAATGGATTCCGCCCATTGGGCGGAAATCCGCAAAATGTATTTTCTTCCCTCAAGTCGACGCTTTTTTCCGCCCCTTTAGAGGAATTTTGTCCAATATGGCATCCCTGCAGGAAACATAGGGCAAGGCAAGGCTAAGTAGCAGCCTTCGTTAACTAGTTCGTAAAGATGGTTCGGGCAGGCGAACGATGGAGGTGCGTCGCAAGTGATGAATGCGAGAAGTGCATGGAAGAGCAACTGAGTGAGGGAATACTCTCTTTATCGAAAAGACGTTTAGCAGACAATAATTCTGCATATGCCGACAGGATTTATTGTCACTTGTCCCTCCTAAAAGTTTAAAGCTTACCAAAATTGTAAGAGGTGAGGGGGTGCCTGATGCCACGGTGTAAGATATATATTGCACCGTGCTAATGGCGGCGTGTAGAGCTGTTGTACCGAATTGACGTGCTGTTTGTATCAAATCTTATTTCTATATTGTTTTTCGTTATTTTGTATTTAAATTATATTAGGGGTTAGAATATTAATATTCACAATGCCTTCAGTAAGTTCGGCAAATAACTGTAAAATATAAATCATCAAAACAAAAATATAATATCATTTTTCAAGTTTGCCGCCTTATTAGTGATCTGTTTTGTTTTTTATTGCAATGCCATTGACGTTCAGCTGTTATTCTAATTACAAAAATATTTCGGCTTCCAATCTTATGAAAATAACCGATGCAGGAAGCAAAGCGATTTTAAAGTTTTTCAATTCTTTCTCCTTGCATATTGTGATTTCGTTTTGAAAAGATTAGTTTTTGGTCTTGTAACACAGAGTAAGAGGATTTACGCGCTGCCCGCGCCCACCCGGCCTTAAACAGCGTCACATGGAATACTAGAAGACTCTGTTTCTCCAGAGGGCGCTGCTTTGACTGCAGAAAACATGGCTTCAATTTGCTGCAAAGGTAGAGGCGCTTCAGCCATTCTGAGTATACTGCGATTTTTCTTTCTTGGCGCACGGGTGTGTGTCAACAAAATGGAATATCTCACGGTATTTCGCGTCGTTCTCGGTTGTGCAGCAACGATCCGCATGATCGTGACTATCGAGTAGTGCTGACGATCATGCGACTCCTAGCGGCACAATCGAGAACAATGCGAAATACCGTGAGATATTCCATTTTGATGAGACATCCCCACGCGCCAAGAAATACAGACCGATGTTATATACATTCTAGCTCGTCACATAGGCGTTCCGTGTCCGGCGGTGACGTGGCGCCGTTGAGGGTAAGGGTGGTTGTGGGTGCAACTACGTTTTAACAGCCATTACATCCTCCGAGCCAAAATAAGTCAAACTACTTATACTAGTTTATGTTTTTTAGCTCCTTTTATATAGGACAACTTCAATAAATAGTTCCAAATTTTGTATTTCATAAATTTATTTTATGACATCCGACGTATGATATCGGAGACGGTTTCGTCTCCCTTATCAGGTACAACTGAAAATTTATTTTTTCTAAATACTCCACAATGATAAAACGAAAAATAATTCCAATGAATGATGAAGCCAAAAATGGCTTCAAATTGCTCAATAACGAGTCACTTGTTCGCATTATTACGATATACATTGGACAATTCTGGGAATATTGGCGACAACTGCAAATACAAAAATAAATGGAAATACCTTGTGTCTCTTTTGAGTAATACTATGCCCATCCTAAGTTGCCGAGAACCGTAGTGAGTAGGAGGCATTGTTTAATTTGTTTAAAATAATTCTTAATTCTAATATTAAAACATCCAAAAAGTATAATGGTGATTACATTTAAAGGGAATTTTAGAAAATAATATATGTTACTGTTGAGTTCGGGATACACTTTGTTTTTCTGCTTTCTAAAGCAGTACTTTTATGGAAATACATCTACGTGCATGTTATACATATCTGCTAAGTGTGATGATTGTTTCGGAAACCAGACTATTCCATTATTTATCAGAATATTACTTTTTGCATTTATGCGAAGTTGGGTCACATAACTCCAAGACGAGAGAATTCAAATCCGGCTTCTCACCTGAAACATGTCAACATTGTAATACAATGTTTGGATGATGGAAAGTAATTTCTTTAATTCACACGTAGACGCAATAAAATGCTTCTCTCTTGTAAAATTGCCTCCTATAGAACAAGTTGGTTTTGAACAGAACAATATTTAATATAGCAAGGGTAAATGCATGAGTAAAGAGGGCACTTGGCAACGTGGCGTTTCTACGAACCTAGTCCACATTATCTCCCATAGGCGGAATCAGAATACTGACGCCATTATTTGATGCTGGTTCCGATTGTCAGGCGAAAAAAGAGCTTAGTCGTCGAGTTGCAAATGCTGATATTGCTTTTGCGCCCCGTAGACTGTTTCGCTTTAGTGAAGTGAGTGGTAGGCTATCAAGAATTCTTCACTGGGCAGAAAGATGAGCTACACATTTTCTCCAAGAGATAAGTACTTAACAGATTCTTAATATAATTTATTATCTGTATCCTTAGTGTCGTTTTTTTAAAATGAAATGTTTCTGATGTATATATCTAAGCTTTTTTTGTTTGGAGAAAATATGTTCTCATAATGGTTAACGTTTTGGCGTTCGATATCTGGGTGAAAAGTTATGAAAGAAAACTCAACTTGTTTTCCTTGCCATCTTCTTCCACAACGTTCTTTCTGTTTGCTTAATATTAATACAAGTATATCAAGAAAACAACCATATATTTTCTGAAGTTGTATTGAAAGCATATGCTTTTGAATTACTTGAAAGAGCATTGAAGAAACATTGATTTATCAGTTACAATGATGATACCGTTTGCAATGCTCCTTTGCAATTGTTTAGTCCATTATATTAATAGTTCGTCCAATAATTTGTTTTACCCAACCACGCCGAAGCCAGAAAATTATTGAATAAAGCTAATACATATATGTATACAATGTATATGTTTTGTTCCAAAATAACTTGTACTATCTTCAATGTGACCATTAGATAGTACATTCAAAATGATTATAATTTAGTATCAGTTTTGTTTATTTGTGCATTTTAATTATTTCATTTAATTGCAATCTGATGTTAAAAAATGCTATACTCATCGGAGGAAAGCACATTACTTTGCTAAATAGAATATTATTTTTCTCTCCGTAGGCTTATTCAAACTCCATTCGATGTTTTTTTTAAATCTCTCTTCTCAGTAAAGCATTTCTAGACGTATAATTTAAGTACAATACATTATTTGACATTACGATCACCCGAAAACATTGAGATATGTTCCCGACAACTGAAAAAATGAAAATATGCTAATGCATTGTTTATAAAATTTCAATTTACTGAAAACTGATATAAACGCGAATCGAAATTAATTACAACCTACGGTATTTATTATTTTTCTTAAAGAATGTTGCTCAAAGTTGACAGTTACCTACTACTTTTTGTTACAGATGTTATGAGTTTTTGGAAGCCTTGCGGCCATTCACTTTACAGTGAACACAGCATTGATGTGTTTTGGATGTTAAAAAATAATAACTGCAGGCTAAACGTAGCCTATTGATTTTCTTATGTTACTACTGTAGATGGTTCCTACAATTAAATTCAAACTTTTTTTTTATCAATGGGCGCTTTTTGAACAGGAACAATTATTAGTATAAAAATATAACAGCGCTTTATGGCCGACGCGGCATATCTTCAGGATTACGGATGTCTTGAAATAATATAATAAAACAATTTTTTGAAAGAATTACAATAACAAGGATCTTCAAATTCATAAAAAAATGTTGGAAACGTTGTTCTATTTGAATCTAATAATTGTGTTAAAAAAGCTCAAGATCAATACATTTTTATCGGCTTTAATTAATTGTGCGAACCACTATAATAGTTTCTGATGTTATGTACGTTTCGTAAAACTAAGCTTTTTACCTTTTAAAGTGCTGTCAACAATGAAACGAAAGATATTGTTGATTTTAGCAATAGAATGGAGAAGTTTGTAAGTAGCATGGATATAAAGCTTTTAATGTGTTTATTCTCTGTTCAATTATACGTTATTTTAATGATGAGTAATATATTTATTACACAACTTCTTTTGTGGAGATGCTAGAATTCTGACTCAATTATGATAATTTCTGATATTTATGTTCGTTAGATCGACCACGGTGACTACCTGAAAAAAATAGTTTAAATGAAGCAAAATCTCCGTTCTTCATGATGGTAAGAAAAAAATTGGTCCGAACCGGCCTAATTTTGAATAAAAAAAGTTTAAATTAGTACGGGCTCTTCGCAGGCATATTTTTTTGGTTATTGGAGAATTTATACGGTGAAAGTACTTTTTCTTTTATTCAATAAGGGATCAGATGGTATTACTAATATGTAAATATCTCACTAGACATTCTGAAGGTAATTTGTTAAAAAACTGCTGTGAAGTTCATCGCAACCGGAAGTACTGGCTCTCGGCCTCGGAGTTACGCTGTACAAATCACGCTATTGTCACACTATTTCTCTTGGAGTACCTCAAACAACTTGACTTAAAAGTTTGTACCACACACAACCACACTATTGACGATAATTCACTTACAGCGTAAACAATCTGACTAATAATATTCAACACAGAAAGAGGAAAGTTCGGCGGGCGCAGAAATCAACTTAAGTACATTAGGTATTGCCAACTTATGAAAATAAAGAATCTACCTAGGGACTAATTTATTAGTAAATAATACTTTACAAACAATATTCAAAAGCTCCGTTCACGTTCACGAAATTCAATGTCGTAATACCATAAATACAAAACTTTAAATATTTTGTTCATTAACATTTATGATAATATATTGACTTAAAATGGAAAAAATCTTTTGTTTACCCTAATATTAGGAAAACATTTGATTATTAATAATCCGAAGTTCCTTAGAATGGCCACTGATAGAGGCAAGAAAAATTATAGTTTGAAGTGTAATTTAATTTTGGGAATAGATAAAATATTATAATAATACAGAATATTATCTAATACATAAGGCAAAATTTTCTTGAATGCCAACTTTTGAACGTTTAGAGAACGGTGAAGGAAAATCACTGATTGATTACGTTTTAATTTCTGCAGAAATTATTAGCTATTGCTGTAGTAGAATGAACTGTGTATTACTAAAGATATACATTTGTGTTTGTTTCTTTCCCCCGAATTTATCCTTGTTACTAATCTTTATCTTGATGCGTTTACGCTACAATGTGATGATGAATGCAACAGAAAGGGAACAATATTTCCAAGTAGTTGAAAGCAATGACACCTTTCAGACACTGATATTTAGAAATTTAATGTTTTGACCGGCCATTTCAAAATTTTTGAAAAAATGAAAGTACATGGTTCTTGATTTTACATGTCAATATAACGGAACCAAAACAAGTAATAAAATGGATATATACTTTGTAATAGACAAAAATATAGATTTGCTGGAGTTGTGGCATTGGATTATGATCATATTAGGTTACATGATAATACACAGGTACATCATGGTTATCACAATCTAGAACTGTCGCAAAAATCACCATAAATACATACAAATATCACTATTTTCAACAGAATGATCTTTTTCACAATTTCAATTAACAATTTTATAACATTTTTTTAGAATATCCCCCATGGATGGGGGCCAAACAAACTAATTATTATTTTGTTATAAACAAACTAATTAATATAACCAGCTCTGCATTTACCTATACAATGAATGGTTGATTTTAACACCAGAAAAAAGTAACTTTTAGACAGCCATTAGTAAAACGGGTTATTTTGAGTTAAACCTCGCCCGTACGAGCCATTCCCGTCTAGGGAGCCCGGCGCTCCTAAGGGTACGGACAAACTTCCCCCGACTCCGCACTCATTTCGCCTTAAAATCCAGGAGGGGATGTACATGGGCAACTGAAGTGGCGCTGAGGCGGCTTCACATGAAATTACGTTTGCCAGATTTTTTCTGTCATAAGTAATAATTGTATTATGTTTATATTCTTCACTACTTACTACTATTTGATGTTTACTAAATTATTCCTTGCCATAAACGTCTTTGCTAAGAGACAGAAGTGTTTGAATGGTGATTCTTTCGTTCTTTTCGTTTTGTGTTGTGTTATTAAAGAATTTATTTATTTAGTATTAGACCGCGGAATTTCATGCAATTACATATTTTTACCGATTGTGCAAATGGAAAGAAAACCTATCACCAAAAATCAAATCTAGCCCCGTTTTTATTTTGCATAATTGCATTTTTTTGAGTTATTTTCCTACATATTTCAAGCGAAAAATGAAAGTCATACCAATGCTATAATGCTAACATATTTCCGATTGTATACTGATCAGACTGTTTTCGTTTGAATCAACTTACTTCCTGTACCTTGATTCGTGCACGTGAACTTAAGTGTGAGACTCGATTGTGACGAGGCCTTCGGCAAAGATTGCCTCAATGGCAGGAACCATCAAGCGGTTTGAGTACTCGGATGTGGAGGGGGGTGAATCAAGTGAACAAGTAGAAACAGTAGATGATCGCCTCGATTTTGCTCGGGATTCGGCTTGAGGGAAGTGGGTTAGATCACGGAGTTTGAAAGATCTAGTCTTTGGGGTTGGATTAAGTTCGAACTTCGAACCTCACTGTGTGAAGACGAACAGGCAGGGGCCGTAGTCCTTGAAGTGCAGACGAAGAAGAGAAGGAGATTCTCTACATGAAGGCACAACGTCAGTAACAAATTTCTCAGAAATAGCCCGGAAATTGTTTGTTTAAATTCTTACCGAGGTTAGGGCAAGCTCAATTTTAGTTTAACTCTCAACTTTCGAATACGGCAGAAGTTTATCAAACTTTCTGTACCTTCCTACAATCACAATATAGAACTTATGTAAATATTTTGCTAATGAACTTTTCAAATTAGATCTTTAAATAATGTAATGTATTTATTTTAGTTTATGGATAGGAAATTAGTGTTTTCGTAAAGTGTGAGAAACTTGTCTTTTTGAACTTGCGTTTCTAGAAGATAACTTGATTTAATATTAAAGTGTTTGTGCTCAATTGATGTAATGCTCTACATGGTTTTATAATAACAAAAGTTTTTATTAAACCTTGGTTGCGGAGGAATTTGAGAAAAAGCAGAAAAAGTGACAAAAATGTGAGTTTTGAGAAGGCTTGCGCTTTTTTGGATCTACTTTTTCTGGGTTGAGGAGCTAGCAGACTTTTTCTTCTTTACGCAACACTAGCACGTTGATCACACGAAAAATGAATGTTATTTATATAAAAAATACAAATGTACGTAGTTGTCGTAGCGATTAAACAAATGAGTTACTGATTTGGTCTTTTGTGTGTGAAAGGCCGAAAACGAAGCGTCTGTACCTTACAAGACAGTGAGAACTGCAAGGACATAGAGTGGAATACGCAAGAGAGCAAAGGTATACAGAGGAGTACTGACGTAAGCATGTCGTTGTTGCAGTAGTTTATCCAAAGAAGTTAAAGATGGAAGATATCCAACATTTTATCACTGCTTACACTAGGATATTTTGTAGTCTTATGTATACACTACTGAGACATTATGTCAATAGTTAATAGACAGGACATGTTATCCGTCGAAATGCGAATTTTTCAGGAGAGACAAACACTTCGTATATTTCATTCTTTTGTAAATTTTGTTTTGAAATCTTTATATAATTGTTTCAAATAATCAGTTTATCACTAGAAATATTTTTCCGGTTGTGTACATAGTTTCACTTCAAGGGTGCATCAAGTGTGCGCAAGAAACATTATATACTTTGATGATCGTTTCATGAAAAAAAATTACAATTTTCAATTCTGTGAACTGTTGGAATGTTGTTTTCAAGTAATAAGTCAATATCACAACCTGTAATGTGCAGGCACACTTTTTCACATGGTAGGGTCGTCTTCCAGGAGTGATACAAAACTTGCATATGGGTCCCTCTGACCTTTTCCAAATTTTCTTTGGGGCAGCCAGAACGAGCGGGACTAGTTGGAGAAACTTGCCCAGACTTAATTGGAGGTCCAAAATTGTATTAATTCAAAACAAAAATTTATTTATTTCTGATTCAAATTAACATCTATACGTTACTTTATGTTGCGTGCTGTTTATGAGAAATGCATGCTGTTTATACATTGGTGAGGAGGCGGAGATTCTCTTTGAAAAATGGGGCTCCCTTGGATATTTCCCAGATATGTTTTCTCTAGCGCCTCTGATATTTGTTTCTATAAGAAACGACTATCCAAAGGAAACGTTTTAAAATTCTCTCAGGAGTCTATTCTGACATGAAATTTTAAAAATATGAATTGGATGAACTTTTCGTTGCCCGAAAAAGCTTTGAATAGTTGACGTGTACATTGTATTGAATGTGACCTTTGGTACTCACTAATTAGTAATATTTACAACATCGGACACAAAAGTAATAGTAAAGTAAAAGTACAGTAACTAAAGAGTGCTTTCGTATTTCAAGCTTGAAATATTTGCACGAATTTATCAAATGATTAATGCAATTAACGTAAACTATTTATTAAAGAAAATGAGTAAATGTTTAATAATGGAATTGAAATCGTCATCAGCGTCCAAGCTACTATTGCTTCATTCTGACAAGTTTTGTGATTGTTAGTGTATAAATTAACAGTTTCTGGGTAAGATTTACCACGCGGCTGGGATTAGTACCTGTAGACAGCAGTTCCGACTTGGGTCCGAAAATAATAACAATAATAACTGTGTGAACTGAACGCTCCGAGAAAGAACGTTGGAATTATGCACAGATTTTCCTTGTACTTAGGAAAGTTGTTTGTCCGAGAGTTTGTATACCCAGCTTATATCGTTTCCAGAAAGTATCGTTCCTTTTGTCTCAAATTTCGGTTCAACCTTTTTGATATGCCGAAGTAAACTAGTGCTG
>JAHLJT010009779.1:0-45833 GCA_031308135.1 Acheta domesticus
GATCGTCATCAAAGCAACGGTTTAACTTTGCAAAATTAGTATGAATTTATGCAACTGTGTTACTTCATGTCAAGATTTTTCTTTATTATCTTTCTTTATGCTAATATTTTTGATACAGTATGATATATAGAATGCTTGTTTTTAATATTTCTACTTAGAGAAGGGAACTTTAAAGATATCATTAACATTGGAATGTATTCGTTTGCTACCGTACACCGTCTCTGATGTAGACTCGATTATTCTCTTTCGAAGTGCCAACGATGATTTGGCGCTGAGTGCGAAGGGCGATTCGGAGTCCCGCCGAGGGCTCGCTGGGCACGATTCGAATCACGTCCCAACCGAGTGGAATTTGTGGTCGACAAAACGGGTTCCTCGTAGCTCCAAGAGTACTCGCGTTTCTCTTGTCAGTCATTCCACCGTCGACTTCATCTTCATGCTCATTATGCGTAACGCCATCTGTCATTTCTACACCATCCTCTTCATCAACGTTGCTCCCGTGCGTCTCAGTGCTGCGGGTTTTTGACTCGCCGTACCTCGATGCTGCGGAATTGGGGCCGTGATGCCATATGACAACCAGTACCCCGTGGGTTGCAAATGAAGAGATGCGGCATATATGTCCGAACTATCACATACATTTTTCCTGTTCAAAATAGTTCTTGAACATGGAAAACTACAGCATTTAGTGTACAACCGATTTGCACGCATCGGGATTTTAATCCTTGTGTAACTTGGATCGGAATTTTAATCCTTGGGCAACTTTTACGTTGATAACGGAAGATATGTGTGTGCTCACGCGAAAGTAAGACCTTTAAAAAAAATATTTCCAGCAAAGAAAACAGTAATTTATGAAATCAAGTGGTAAGTGTCGGTATTCTTAGCCAAATTAATAGGCGCGGAATGTTCCGAACAGCGTCCTAATACAGCACGCTGCCCCCATCCAATTTATAGAATTCTATTCTTCTCAATCTTCCATTGCCTCGCATGCACCGGCTACGGACGGACTCGCGATAGTCCACGACTCGACCCATTCTAAACACGTTTTATCTTTTGTTTAAGAGACACATAAATCTAAATTCGTCCTCACAAATTGCGCTGGTGGTGTGCACAAATTAACGAGTCGATTTATTGAAAGTGCAATACCTTCTGCAACTTTTCCCGAGGTTGATTTTTCTGCAGAGTGTGCCGCCCTAGAGCCCTTTAGGACCAGCCGCCACTGATGACAACTCAAGAAATAAGATTAGATATGTGTAAACAAGAATCGTATGAAAACTGCTACCTGTCCAAAATTTTGATATTACGTATTAAGCAAAATATTTCATGTTATATTTGTTACATAGGTTGCATTGTAAAACTGTGTTGAATATTGTTAAAATTCCGAATAAGAAACTAAAAAGTGTATTTAATTATTTTGCTTATATTTTTTCTCCTTGAATTTTTATAAAGGCGCTTGATGTACAGTTAAAACTCATTTGATGTTTCGGTTAGAACAGGTATCTTATTTCTCTGTTCTACAAGCTGGAAAACCTTGTTAGTGAGATGGGATTACTGCTGTTCCACTCTAGTTTTGCAACCGTTAAGTCAGTTCATTGGGCCATTCAAGGAAAATAAACAAGAACCACATGAAACGGGCGTGTTCGGGGGTATGTGATTCAGAATGAAGCATGAACATGTGTGTTTTGTCTTTTTTCATGAAAGCGAATCTCTTGTGTACTTTACCATTCCAGCTTTGCGGGAACTGCTTATCTCAGCGGCTAGTTTGATCAGTCTTGAAAATCTGAAAGAGGAGAAAGGGTGAAACGCATGATTGCTTTTAGAATCGTAAACGAAACTTTCTCTCATAAAATTTGAATTTCTAAATGGGGATTGGAAGTGAACAATCACATAAAATCATTACATGCACTGTGAAGTCAAGAACATTCGTTGTTAAGAGTCCGGTGACACCACTAGGGTATTTTTTAAGCCATGACTATGAAAGTCATTCTGAAAATGTTGTAAGGGAACCGCGTCATGAAAGAAATCTATATTTCTTTCCTTCAATTTCCTGCATTCAATTTATTAACGCAATTCATCGAAATGATCGTGTCTCAGGTGCATGCCAATTTATTTCGATTTGTATGGTTGAACATACGCGTTGGATGTAGTTAAAATACAGGCAGAGGAAACCATCCTAAGGCCTGGAACCAAGGCAGCATTCCGATCTTAAGTTACGATGTCGTTAATTGAATTATGAGACAGGACTTCATGTGCACTAAACCTGATCATGTCTCTTACGACCTCCTCTCTCTTAGTATGACTATACATTTGGAAGTCTGAAATTTATTACTTAGTGTCACGTATTTAGTTCCAATGTCTAAAGAAAAGATAAATGTAAACTTGTTTTAGCTCGATGAACATTGGTAGATTTAATTCATACCCGCAATGAATTCGGAGTGAAATTTGCAATAGCTAAGTCACAAGGGACATGTTATTAGTAATTTAGGAAACCAAGAAAGTTTCGAATAGAGCTTAGAGAAAATGTATAAATGCTGCCGCACTGACGTACTGCTAATTCAAGGGATGTGACTTCTCTTGATTACAAGTCTAAAAATTATATCCTAATTCTTATTTCGGTTTTCAAGTTCTCTCAGTTAATTATTAAAGGTGTTGGATGTGATAACAACATCCGGAAGAGTTTGAGTTTCCTCAAATTATAAACTTGTCTCAAATTTATTTATAATTTGAAATAATTAAGGGAAAATCCTGTATTTTGGATGTGTCCATATGAATGAAAATATACCTGTGCCCTATTAAAAATAACAGAATAATCTACAATTCACTTAACAGTAAAAATATTAGAAGGTATCACAACATAGCCGAGAGGGCCATGCATTTTCCCATTGCTGATAGAGTAATTCGTGTTTGTGGGTATACTCTTATAAGAAATGTGAGGTATCCCTGAAGGATCCATGAGATGATAGTATCAGCGATGTCCTGAGCTTGGGTAGGGAAAAGAAATAGGAAACTATATGATAGCACGCTTATTTAAGGCACTAGACCGGCATCCGTCTCAAATTGATCAGAGGAATCCACGAATACGACCGATTAAAGTAACAGCACTAGAATTCCCATCTAGACTGTGGCACACCACGACCCACAGGGTTTGGTGGGAGGGGAGGGGTGGGGGCTGAGAGGAGGGTAGGGCGTGCGTGCGAAGCGAGAGCGCCCCCGCACGGACCCGCCCTCTCCTGTCGTCAGTCGTTGGCCGCGAAAAGCGCGCGACGCGACGCGGCGAGCGCGGAATATCGATCATGGACTGTTATTAGCGGCGCGGCGCGGCGCGGAGCGAAGAGCTGACCTGGTTGTCACTCGGAGGAAAGTACGCGATGAAAGGGACAGGCTGGGCGTAGGGTGAGTGCCGTGATTGCTTGGCGGCGAAGAGGGAGGGAGAAGTGCCAATTTCGTATGGGGGAAGATGGTGGAGGAGGTGGGAGGAAGTGGAGTGGAGCGGATTTTGAGGCCAGGGAAGGTCCGAGTATTCTAATGAATGGTTTATTGCTAATAATGTGGCGGCGGGTACTTACTTCCAAATGAATGGTATGTTTGGTAAAGAGGTTGACGAAATAAATGTCACATAATACCTATGAACTTCACTGGAAACTTGGGATGAAGCTGGTTCGTCAACATTTCATGTGAGGGAGAAACCTAGAAATTCTTGCTCAGAAAGTACTCTCTGTACCGATGTGTACTAAATGCTGTCAGGGATGAACGCAGAGATGCGCCGGTGGATGTCGTCGCTGAGCACTATGACATTAAAACGCTTCGTATTATCGTCACATCGCAACAACAAAGCGTGGCTAATTGGTCAAGGAAATAAAATCAATTTAAGGGAACCACCAATCAGATAGAATGGAATTACGGAAGAGTGGTAGTGTTTAGTCATACAGATATAAGAATAAAACGAGATGTCAAGAATTTCATTCTATTAATTTTTTCTCCATGTATGTTTTAAATGTATTTTGTTTTAGTTTTCTTCTACGTAGTTTGACCATTTGGTGTGAATCTCTAAATACTTAAAATAAAAACAACTAAATTTGTCCTACTTTTTGTGTCTGTCTTCAACAACATCTCAAAAATTCTTTCGTGAAATTTCTTAATGTTTTCTGCCTCGAACACAGTGTTACCTTCTCATCTCGTACGCCCCGCGTCACCGCGCCCCTCGTCCGCGGTGACCGTGTCGGTGGACCGCCGCCAGCCTGGAGGCGGCGGCGCTCGGGACACGTCGGCAGCGGCAGCGCGGGGCGCGGGGGCGGGGGCATCTGGAGGCGCGCAGGGGAACAACTGTTCATGTTTCACGCTCGGCGGGCGGCTCGTGCCTCGCGCCGCTTCTCCCGCGCCGGCGCAGCACGCGCGCCGCCGCCGCAAACGCCACATCACCGCCGCCGCCACCGCCGCCGCGCCACTGCCGCCGTCTCCGCCATAGTCACCGCTGTCGCCGACGCCAACGCCACCGCCTCTGTGCCTTCGCCACCGCCACCGCCTCCGCCACCACCGCCTCTGCCACCACCGCCTCCGCCAACACCGCCTCCGCCACCACCACCTCCGCCACCACCGCCTCTGCCACCACCGCCTCCGCCAACACCGCCTCCGCCAACACCGCCTCCGCCAACACCGCCTCCGCCAACACCGCCTCCGCCAACACCGCCTCCGCCACCACCGCCTCCGCCACCGCCACCGCCACCGCCACCATCGCCTCCGCCACCGCCTCCGCCACCACCGCCTCCGCCACCTCCACCACCTCCACCGCCTCCGCCACCTCCACCACCTTCACCACCGTCTCCGCCACCGTCACCGCCGCCACCGCCGTCGCCGCCACCTTCTCCGCCTGCGCCTTCGCCGTCTTTGCCCCCCTACCTCCCGCTGGGCCAGGAGCCGCTACTCGGACACCTTCGCCAGCACCTCAAAGACACACGCGGGCCTTAGACTGCGAAATCGATGAAGGGCGCATTCCACGTAAATAAGAACACCTTACCAGCAATATTTCTTCACTTTTTTAAAATAATAAGTTTTGGGTTCTAGTGGAATCTCGTCAGCTGGCAGAGGACCTTGAACTTCAGGGCTTAGAACTCAGGAATTCGGCGTATGTCTACATGCCTCGACCTACACTCTTCCCTCTGAGAAGTGTAATATTTGGTACTTGCGCATGAAGGCAGTTACTCATGGTAATAAATGCTTATAATATATTGTATCTACAACCTGCTCTTGTAGATGGTTTGTAAGATCTTGTGAGAGAAACGTTTGATGTCAAAAACTCACGGAGGGTTTCAGAATTGTTTATAGGAATGTCGTCGATCGTTGTGGGACAAGAACATGCTCTTTATCAGTTAAAAATTCACGTGTCATAAAAGTTGACAACGGAGATTACTCGGACGTGTTGTTGAAATGTGGGAGCTTTATTTTGAATGGCTACGGTTAAATTCCACGCTGTTTTACGAGTAGATTCCTGAGGACGATGAAATAAAAAAGGTCTCTTAAAGACTTATCAAGGTGGATTAGTGTGGTATTATTATTATTATTATAATTATTATTATTATTATTTAAATATGTGTTGAAATGCTGCTGAACAAAACCACACAAAATGGTTTCCAAAACGTAGCATGTACTACACAGCTCAAGAACAAGAAATAAAATACTCTCATGTAACACTGCAATAAATTAAATATTTTAACAAATAGTCTCCATGAATACTTGAATAACTTAGTATAGTACAAACACAGTACTACAATTCGTTACATTCGAAGAATATCAAAAAAGTTGTTCTCCCAGAACGCAACGTGTGAATAGCAAGTATTTAATTCCTGAAGCTTTTATCATAGGAGCGTTGCTGACGTGTGACATCGTCTTGCGTGTAAACAGACTATCTGAGTATGAGAATATAGTCGATACGCGCAGTACGAGAATTCGCTTAATAATCAATCAAATATATTTGAATTTATCGGTCAGTCAAAATTTTTCAATATTTTTTTTGATATTTCCTGTGTTTATGACCATTGAAGAAAACCATGTACTTTTCTCACATGATTAGAGGCTGCATAGTTTTCTTTTAATTAAATTCTGCGCACATTGGAAATTAGTAATACAACTACAAATAATAGTAATAATGATAACTTTGTGGTTTATTGTTCGCAAGGGGAGAAGTATATATTTTCCAATTCGAAACGAAGTACATTACGCAGCAGGCGGCGGCAAGTCGGGGATAAATTTTTTTGTATTTTGTTTTAATTTTATTATTTTTTAAATTTGTTTTATTTTATTTTATTACTTTTATTTTTTAATTTTTTTTAATTTTATATTTTTAATTTTGTAAACACAAATCGATGAGTGTCTGCTTCAACTTCTGTAGTTACTTCGCAAACAATACGCTTTTGTTCATTCAACGCAATTTGTTGAATATCATATCAATAATTAAAAAGATATTTAAAACAAAATGTGTTTATTTTCATTTGAACTTATAAATCTATTAAACAATAGTACTAGTAATTCACAACAAAATGTTTGAGTAGCCATCTTCTGAATTTATCAGTTATATTAACAAACAGTACATACCTACTTCTAACATTATGATTTAGCTTAACATGAAATTGGAATCAAATTTCATTTTATTTTGTTTTTATTTTTAAGTTTGTTTTAATTCTGTTTTTTAAATTTTGTTTTAATTTTATTTTTAAATTTTGTTTTATTTTTATTTATTTTATTTTGTTTTATTTTTTGTTTTGTTTTATCTTTTACTTTTTGATTTGTATTAATATATACTAAAACAAAAGAGAAGGAGAGATGCGAATGCCTCCGGCGCGCGTCTAGGGGCGTGGCGCGCGTGCGGCGCGGCGGCGATCGCCTGGCTGAGCCAAGTGGGCCGCAAGGTCCCCCTCCCCCTCCTCCCACGCCCTCGGGGAAAGTGCTGCCTCTTCATCCGTCCCTCCCCCCCCTCCAGCGGCCACTACCACTACTCTAGATCCCAGCGGTCACCGCCGCTCCCTTCCCGACGCACCTGCACCGCGCTCCTTCGGAACTTTTCAATGAAGGCGATAATATCGTTGGACGAAAGATTCTCGTAATGTATTTGGCAATTACAATTGAAGGGACTCAGGAGAGGAAAGGGCTGTACCACTTTTTTGTGAAATTGAGCTATTAGCATTTAATGTAACTTTGAATATTATTTTTTTAGTGAAATATATTTAATTCCAGTATGGACTTATATGCAAGTGTGCTGTATTTAAAGTTTACTGAGTTTTTGTTATGAAAGTACTAGTAAAAGCCTCAATATCTCAGAACTAGGTTAATGTGGAGGAGCTCCTTGTTCTACTGAGTACTTAAATCGATCACTTGTGAATCTGCGATATTCTCATATCATCAGTTGGCAAGAAAGATTGTCAATAATATTGACGAAAGGTTACTTAAAGACATTAGAACAGAACATACCGATACTGTATTGCTACTTTACTATATTGTCCAATCGCATCCAAGAAATACATCTATTACTACTCATATAAATATGCAAAAATATGATTTGGAAATTGGTCCTTCACTGAATGACTACGATGCTTCTTCAAGTTTGACAATTCCTTATCTCAGAAATTTGTTCTAACCTTTGACGTATATAAACTATATTGATAAATATGAACATCACAAAGAACATAGAAGGGCAATCTTGATAATATTTTGGAAGATTATTTTGAAGAATTGTCGACTTCGAAGCACTTACTTTTGTGTTTCTGACAGACATATTTTTTGGAAAGTACATTTTCTTAAAGGACCTGAAGACGCAACAGCTGAAGGAAAAATACGACTAAAGATTATTAATAGCGATGTGCTGTGTGTGTCATAAAATATGAAAATTCAGAGTTAAACAATTATAGTAAATATATCTAAGAATACGAAACTTTCTTCAAAGAAAACGCAGTGGATTCGCTCTAAATCGACTAGTAGAGATTCAGCCAAAAGACCTTCCTTGCATCGTTTTCCTACTATTACCCGAAGGCCCAGGTCGAATTTCAGCCTAATCGGTTTGCCGCGTGCGGTTCGTAGAGGCCGACGGAAGATTTCTGAACGGAGTTTTAGATTATAACCGCACAAAATAAACACACTGAAAAACCGTGTCAGAGGCTTCTCTGCCCTCAAAAATTTTCTCCGTGGAAGCACCTGCGTGGTTAGCCGAAAGAGAAAGAGGGAGTCGAGCGATTACTTTAATTAAGGAGCATGATTTGTGGTTCTTTTCCGAGAGTGGCGATCTTGAATCGATGTTACGAACATAAATAACGAGAAGTTTAGTGAAGAACGATCTCAGCTTTGAACTGCCGAAATTTTCTGCTTCATTCACTTTTGACGGCGCTGGCGAGAAATTTTGTGTTCTCTCGATATGTAATCGCACGTGATTGTGGTTCATTCTGAGTGCCATTGACTAGAGAGTGTCGGGGCCACTTAAATGAATTGACCTGAAAAAAAAAGCCGAACGAATTGCGGTTCCCTTTGCTGTAGAGCACATCTTTTTGTGTGCTGCTGTGAAGTTAGTGAAGATTCAGAACTACCTGTAATGGTCTCTTAATAGATTGAACTGGGAAAGAAGCTGTTATTTCCAGAGTTTGAGTTTGGACTAAATTGTTTTCTAATGATGATTGAAACAAGTCGCGTTTGCTGGTTCTATGAAAAAACTCGAACTTACTAATTATTACAGTCGTCACACCAATTTTGTGTTTTTAGGCTCCTAATTGTAGATGATATGTATTAGTTGTTCTCCAACACGACACTTTCATCCTACTCAAAGAGACGAACCAGATAATCGGTGTTTTCCGTGATTAATTTTTTAATCATGGCCCAAAAATGAATTTGTGTATATATTGTTCATCACTATCCGACTTGTCATTACAAATAAGTCTCAGCGATGGGGAATTTTATAGAAGCGCAAAATAAAAAGACTTTGATTCATTTATTGACCCAGTATGTGAATAAAAATGACATTTTTATCAATGAAAATTCTATTTTTCGGTTAGAAAATTAGAAGAAAAACACGGTGATAGCAGTCTGAGATGAATTTGTTAATAAAATAAATATAATGGGTTAGGCAGTAGTTTCCTTGGTTGTATGGGTGATCTACAAATAAAATTTCAAACAAATCTCTGTTTTTTGCTAAGGGGCCGTCCATAATTACGTAATGCAAGTTTCGAGTATTTTCAATACCCCCTCCCCCTTGTAACGCACTTCCCTATCTCTATGTAACGCAGCATAACGCTGCCTCAGGACCCCCTCTCTCCCCCTTTAGCATTACATAATTTATGGATGACCCCTAGGAGTATCTTGACGCTGAGGAATATTGGAATATTCTTCCTGGTACCTCTCGCGATACCTCACCGTCAATACACAAAATAATACATTTTTCTGTTCAAATTTACGTTTCAGTTTTTGCAGTCTGTTGTGTACTAACGTGATTGTGAAAACGACCCCAACAGGTTTTCAGTTTGCTGCGAAGATGTTTATGACATAACTGCACACAAATCACTTAATTAAGTACTAGTTCAAACAGGCTGATACGACTCTGGGCATCGCCTAATGCACTGCAGCGCTTCTGACCGGAAGGTCCTGGGGTTGAGTACCGAAGGTGACAGGATTTTCATCACTAGTTAGGTCGAGTTCAACCACTGTCTGGAGAAGAATTCTATCATCAGAGTTGGTCTGATTGGTAGCTTCCGTAGTTTCGCCCATCAACACTAGGCTGGAGCAGTACCCTAAAAAATGGGCCATGGACAGCGCGCGATCTTTCCTTCCTCGTCGTTGCTCTATCTTCACCCTTTATTTACACTGCCACGCACTACACTGCCACATACGCCGGGAGACCAGTTGGAAGCTTAAACCTTCCCTGGCTGAGACGGTACCTCACTAATGAGAGAAACCTGGATAGGGGAAACTCCGCAGGCCGAAGTGTAGGTCGGCGCCAGATCTCACCATCCGGGGAAAGAGCCCCGCCAACTCCCGCGATAAAAGTATACCCTACCCTAACGCATTTAATAACCATTGCAGTTCTCGCGTCTGAACTCGAAATAATCAATCAATTAAAGCATTAGTTCAATCTAATATCCCATACAAACACGTTCATACCAACTCCGCAAACGTGATTTATGCATACTTTTTTTCTCAGTATACTTCGCTTAGCGAACCGCTGGCGGTGATTCCGGTCCCGGAGCCCGGTCCTGACGCGCAGTGCGTCCGCGGGACGGCGCGGCGGGCGGCCAGTTAGCGGAGTTGGACGAACTGAACCGGTCCGCCCTCCGCTGCGACTGGCCACCCGCGCAGCAGCGGGGCGCTTCGCCCGTTTGAACTGCCGCGTGTGCCATGATGGCCGGAGGTAATGTTCTGGGTTGTTACCGTCGGTAATAGCGAGAGGCCACGTGACCGCGGAAAGCATTCTTCCACGGGTTTTCGGCGTGAGCAGTCCTGAGGTTTTGGGAGCGTTATTCCGGTTCGACTGGACCGGACATAATTTGGAAGCATAATTTGCATGTATTAGTTTGCGAATATAACTCATTCTCTTTTAATATGCACTATTAAAGCTTATCGTCTCGTTTCGACGTAATAAATCTTACAAAATGTGTCTTATGGCAATTTTCATTTTACGATGAGGAGATATGTAGTTTGATGGCTTGCTACACCGCAGGTCGGCAGGTCGTTTGAAGGAGATCTACTAGCATTAATTAATTCACGACAAGGTTTTCTCGTATTATGCAATGTCTATCAATAAATCTGCGAACACTATAAACAGCTGACTTGTTGAGATATCGTTAACAGTGACAACTATAGAAGAAGTATATTGAAAGTTGAAAATAGAAATGTAATTATATTAATAACTATATTGTAATTTGTGATAAATCGTTTTATGCGTTTCTATGTCCAATATATAATAATAACATATAATAATAATAATAATAATAATAGTATATAATATATAATAAGGGCGTTTGACATCCACTTCTCTGTCCAATATGACGTAGTTTCACATTGCCGAGGATTGATGGACAATCGAAACAAATCGAGCTCTGTTTTTCATTGAAAGTATGGTCAATGCCAGAGAAATCGCACATTTCTCCAATATTGAGTGCTTGAATGCGGTTGGTGTCGGGAGATGGCTACATTATTGGCATACTTTGCGAAGTCACTTGAGGTGAGTGCGGCACTTGGAATCTTTGCCTCAAGTCGCCTTTACTTGACCTCGATGTGAAAAATTGAATTGCTCTCGTCGAACTAAATCAAACGTCCGAACTATATAATGAACTTGCAGCTTTCCTCGTGCGCCCTTGTAATCAGTAGAATTGCTAAGAGGCGAAATGAGTGGTTTTGAGTAGGATTTGCTACAATAACCATAAAAAACACAAATTCTCAAGAATAACGTTTCCTTAACTGTCCTAAAATTGGCAGACAATTCTTTCTATCTTTCTCTGGGATGTTCTAGCCAACTGTGGAACTTATGAATCAATACCTTCTGGCATGTACTATTTCCCCAAAAACGTAGAGGCCTCTCGTAAACTCCTTCGTAGATCAAACAACTCTCTCTTCTTGTTTGTTTTCCAAGACAATATATTACATACGATTCTTTGACATCATGTTAACTTTGACAAAGTTGAACCACAAGTTATAATTTACTAATAAATTCACGAGCCATGGCGAGTAATTTAATGGAGCCCTAATAACCTCGAGTGATACTAGAGAGTTTTTGCACCCTCGAACGTGAAGCACTATCGATCTTCTGCGCATGCGTAGAAGCACTAAAGTGATGCGAAACTTGCACTGCGCATGAGCAGAAGATCGATAGTACTTAACGTTCGAGGGTGCAAAACTCCATATTATTGGTGACTACTTTACGAACCAGGTGAATTTTGCTTCATTTGTGAAAGGCCTTCGCCTATAAGTTCGTCTCAAGGAAGCATTCTTCCCATTCTGCCCAGAGAGTGTACAGCTAAATTTTTCTAGGGTGGCTACTAGGATTCGCGAGTAGAGGGGGAGCTGAAAGTGGTGGGGAGACAGCCAGAGGCGGTGCTCGCTCGCGCCTGGCTCGTCTGCCCATACTAAAAACATTAGCCTGCCGCACCGCACATGCTAGCGAACGGCCTTTGGAAATCAATTTGCTGTAGTGTCTTCGCTCGGTAATGCAGAAACATCAAATTCACGGGTTGGCCTGACGCTGTACTCATCATCTACAAGTTTTTCCACTGTCACTGCTACCGGTTTCCTCGCTATCATAAGTAGTATCACTATCACTGTCTTTACTATCGTTCGCGTCGTTTCCTGTAACAATAACGATTTCTTGATATGGTGCATTAAATCATTGTGCGGCGAATTGACGAATACACTCTCATTGAAACTGTTGAGAGCAAATTCCGCGTCCTTTCTCTTCTCTTTATTAGGAGTAGAAAAGGAACACGATTCTTCTCATTGAATAGAATTAATTTTCTTATTAATTCTGCAAATAGATATTTTCGAAACACCTGAAGCAGCAATTACTGCCTTAAGAACTGCTTTGATATTTTCAATGCTTCTTTTACTTCTCTTCATAAATTGATATACTGTGAAAACTGGCACCTTGCGGAGACGAACAGTCAGGGTCGTTGTTTACTCAACTGGAGTAGGGCTGTCAACACGTCCCGGGAAGGGACGCGCTCCTCCCTAAAGCAATAGTTTTAAGGAACGGACTCTTCCGGCTGCTCTGAGACCTGACCTTGAGCGGCCACTCTAAAATAATTTCACTGTACAGGCAGCGCAGGAGACTGCGGAGGTAGTGCAAATGACGCGTTCGGAATGCGTTTCCGCGCGTCGGCGGAGGAGCTGCGCCCGAGTGGCGAGTGCGGGGCGGCCTGCATCTCCTTTCCGGGCGCGCGGGGTCGCGTCGCTTCGCGCGACGAGCCGGCGCGTGCCCCGGCATTCGTGACAAGTGCGCTGCGACCGCCCGCGTGAGAAACGCGCCGTTAGGGAGTTTTAGCGCGTTTATAACAGAGGAGTCCAATTTCGAAATCTCCAGGGCCACAGCGAGGAACCTTTAGTACAGTGGCGGCAAGGTCTTCTACTCGTGGCAGTGGCACGCGTCGTGGCTCCGTAGCATGCCACGAGCTTCTCTGCACCACTAGCGTCGGGAGAGGAAACGATTAGTAACCTCGCGTTTACAAAAGGATGGCGTTGTCTCTGGTGGCGGGGGTGACGAACTACATGAAGGGGCGATTTCGTGGCACTCGTGCCACGGACTCCCGCTCGTGGCATCGACCTTGACAACACTGCTCTAGTATGATAGCGGGCCGTATTTACATTACTCGGGCGATCCACACCTGACTTCTTGATTGTTGATCTTGGCAGTTTGCGCGGCTGCTCTGAAACGGAAAGGGGGGGGGGGATGGGACCATCCGTAATATTAGTCCGCACCAAGCACAACGCAAGAAAACACAATGGGATGATTCTGAATTTACTAGAAGAACATCTGAAATCTAAACTTAACGATTTTTTACATTAAGGGGGTGTTGACCACGACATGTGCTAGTGGTGCAATGTTCTCGGTCGACGTGGATGCAAGGGACTTTGTTAGACTAATTACCTTTTGCGGAGCCGTAATAAATGGCTCCGCGGGCCGCCAGTAGGACAAGACTGATTTATATCGTCTTGACCTTCTGCTCTGTAAATCACGTGATATTTTTCGTTAGGATCTGGTAAAGCTAGACACAGAAAAGTGTTACCTTACGGAATAGAATATAATGAAGTAAAGTTGCTAAGCGTTACATATTATCACAGATTCATATAAATTGTACCCCTGTGTAATTCACTATTCCGTTGACTTCCTCCAGAATGGGTGTATGTTTAGAATACAACTGGTGACGACAAACATGCGTTTTCCGATTTAGAAGTAGCAGTTTATAACATCATTGCCAAATCTCAGAAGGAACCACGTATACGATCAAAGAAATGGGAGTTCATTCATTAAATCCATATTATTGGACCATTGCACAAAAATCCACCATTCCGCGAAAATCCATTGCACTATTGCGGTAAATCTTATGAGCTCACGATACGAATCATGCGGCATCACTTTTGAGCGGACTAGTGCTAGTTACAGCCCTGCACTAACGAAGTGAAGCGTAAGGCCATACCTTTCGCTTAAGGTTAGCCTTTACATCTCTAACGACAGACTCATGATTCGTAGCGTATAAGGTTAAGATGTTACACATGTGCTAAAACTTCCTATTACCTCTAGGTGGCCATCACCACACCGGGCCGCGCCACACCCGTTCTCGCTCAACGTGAGAGCAGGTTACATTGATGAGTTCCGTCAACAAGTTCGCGAACGCCTTCTGCGCAGATCGGAAGGTCATTGGGTTCGAGGACCGATGGTCCCGGGGTTGAGAACTAACTGAATACAGCTCCTGCTTGGGGATTGCCTCTGCCGGATTAAGGCGTAGATTATCTACTTATCGGAATTCCTTTAGGGATACTGTTGTTTTAACAATAAAATCCTTTCAGATACTGTCATTTCATAAATATTGTTTCCAACAAAGGCATCGCTGAAAGTCCAAGTTAAATGATCGATATTTGCTTTGAACGAATTTTAACTTTTCAGTAATCGAGCATACGCCATTTTATCCTCAATTCTAATAACTCTTTGGCAGCTTGAATCTTTGGGGAGGTTTTCAGCTTATTTCAACATTGTCATTAATGTTACTGAAAGGGTAATTTAAAAGCAAGGAAAACAAAAGATATTAGAGCTAAGTTATCAAAATACACTATTTCTCATTCATTGTCATTATCGGAGGGTTTTGATACAAAATATTATTTGGAATCATACAACAAGAAAGTATATTGTCGCATTATTTTGCCTATGTTTTATATTATGTCATTCTTACGGAGATACTATTCGATTGTATGATGCATGAGCTGGGAAGTGTGAGACCAAACGACAGCCCTTAAACTGAAGACGTTCAAACAAATCGACACAAAGTTAAAAAATCTCCCAAAGAACGTAATTTCATCGATTGTCAGAACCTTAGCACCGGCAACAAACCCAATGAGGCGACGTAACAGAAAAGTAACCAAGAAATTATTCAAGCAAACGGGCTTAAACTAGAGTTATCTCTCAAAATAATAATAATAATAATAATAATAATAATAATAATAATAATAATAATTTATTTTTTATGTGAGCCTTACATCCATCAACGAAGTCGCCGTGAAACCTCAGCCAAAACGTCAGTGAACTATAAACCAAATAGATCCAAATCGGTCATATCTCTCGAAATAAAAAAGTTTTTGTGTATCTTACCAGCACCAACAAAGAGAATATGGATCTGCAGCAAAAAAATAAGCAGTAGCGAGAAAGTAAAGAAGAAATCCGAGGGCGTTCAAGCTAATCAACTAAAAGTGATAAAATCTCTCGTAATAAAATAATTTCATTTTTGTACAAGCGTTACCGCTACCAACAAAGGAACTGAGAACCCATAGCACAAAGATAAATCATGGAGTGTTTGAGTGAACCAACCCAAACTGGAAATGTGTCTCATAATAAAATAATTTCTTTTTTATCTGCGCCTTACCGCCACCAACAAAGAAACCGCGAAGCCACAGCGAAAAAAAAATCACAGAGCATTGAAGTTAATCGACTCAAACAGGGAAAAATCTCTTGTAATAAAATAATTTCGTTTTGGTCTTAACATTAATGCCACCAACAAAGACACCGTGAAGCCACAACTAAAAAAATTAACCATGAGGCGTTCAAATAAATCGACCCAAATGGGAAATGTCTCTCTAATAAAATAATTTCATTTTTTATCTGGGTCTAACCACAACCAAAAAAGTAGGGAACTTTGAAGCAAATCGACTTCAATGGGTAAAACCTCTCGCAATAAAATAATTTCATTTTTATCCAAAATTGTCCGCCACCATCCAAGACACCGTGGAACCACAGCAAAAAAATAAACCATGAGGCGTTCACGCAAATCGACCCAAACTCAAATGTCCCTCGTAATAAAATAATTTCATTTTTTATCTCCACCAACAAAGACGTAAAGAAAGCAACAAAAAAAGAGTTTCTCCTGAGCCTTGGGGGTCGTTAGGGCGACGGCGCGGTGCAAGAGGCAGCGCAGCGCGCGGGCAACGCCCCCTGCGGCGGAGGAGCGAGTGCGCACTTGCGGCGGCCGAGAAAAAAAAAAGAGTAGCGAGAAAGTTAAAGTAAGAAAGAAATCAGAGGGCGGTCGAGCAAATCTACTGAAATTGGCAAAATCTATCGTAATAAAATAATTTCATTTTTGTACGAACCTTTCCGCCACCAACAAAGAAACCATGGAGCCATCTCAAAAGAACAAAAAAAAAGCATGGTGTGTTAGAGTAAACTGACCCAAAC
This sequence comes from Acheta domesticus, assembly GCA_031308135.1. Taxonomy (NCBI): domain Eukaryota; kingdom Metazoa; phylum Arthropoda; class Insecta; order Orthoptera; family Gryllidae; genus Acheta; species Acheta domesticus. Next base: position 16,394 of record JAHLJT010009779.1, read on the forward strand.
TGGAAATGTCTCTCGTAATAAAATAATTCCTTTTTTTTTACTGGAGGACAAGGCTCTGGCCTTCGGCCCTCGCGTGAACATAAAACATCATTGGTCTGTCAAACGCATAATTACCAACGCATTTTATGCGAATACTCTCCTTAAAATTCATTTGGCTAGCCTGGAACTAAAGTGGTCTATGGTTTACGGTCTACAAATGGTCTACGGCAGTGGTGTGAAGGTCTCCTACTTGTGGCAGTGGCACGCGCCGTAGTACCGTAGCATGCCACGAGTTCCTCTGCGCAATTAGCGTTGGGAAAGGGAACTATTACGAGAAGTAGTAACATGGCCGTTTTAAAATAGGGATGGCGTTGTCTCTGGGGGCGGGGTGATGAACTGCGTGGAGGAGCGATTTCGTCGTGGCACTCGTGCCATGGACTCACGCTCGTGGCATCGACCTTGACAACACTGGTCTGCGGTCTCCTAATCACAATGTGACTTTTAGACCACTTAAGAATTGACTAACATTAAAACCATATGCCAATACTAACGTGTTTTTTTATTATGGGGCATCTACAACGACAAATGACTCGCAGACCACTGTATAATGTATAGATGATCACCGGTTCAAATCAAATGTAGCACAAGCTGGATTTTAGCCAAAACGTTTCGTAGACCACTCTAGTTGTAGGCCAGTCATTTGTCGACTTAGCCCGGCCGACTTAGTATACGTTCGTAGCTCCGCGTTTTGCTCTCCCGAGACCCAAGTCGGCGCAAGAGGCAGCACTTCGCGCGGGCAACGCCCCTTGCGGTAGAGCAGCGAGTGCGCACTTGCGGCGGCCCCGCCAGGCGAGAAATGGAGGTCGCCGGTCAACGATATGGAGACGCCTCTAACGACCGCTGCTTCAACAACTGCTGCTGCTACTGCCGCTCCTCCCCATCCTCCGTTTCTGCAGAAAATTGTTTGAGGTTTTATGGAAAGTTTGCGGTCTCGACGTTGCTCTTCTGTGAATGTGGCTCTAAATTGAGTGAAATGCTTAGGAAGGTATATAGCTCTGGCAAATATCTCGCGAGATTATATATGTTGGGTTAACTTTGATGGGAAAACTGTTGAAATAGGGGAGAGGTCTAAAATAGCTGTATAATATGTTTGCTGTAATGCAATGTGAACAAACGAATATAGTGAATGACACCCGTTTGTATGAATGTTTTACTGCAGTTTTCCTGTCGTTGCTTTGTTTGATTACGAGCACGTTAAAATCACCGTTTCGCATGACTAAGTTTGGCAAGGCAGTCATAGTGTTGGGTGCTGTAAAAAATCTATTCATCAACTGAATAACTCACGTATTTGATACGGTATTTTTTATGAATATGAGGTAAAGTAGACCACAGCATGATTTTGTCGGTCATTTTGATTATGATTAATGCAATATTAATGGTGGTTTACGATCTAAAGCAAAAGGAAAAATTTGGCCTATGATTTAACTAACCTATAATTTGAGAGACTGCAACGAAGAGGATGAACTTTGTGTCAGGGAAATTGTGATGTTAGTGGCAAGAAACGCGTAAGAGGAAAATAAATCGCTTCACATCGTTGCATTTTGTTGAAAGTTCTGAAACCACTTATCCTCATGTCAAGTGAACAATAATGTAATATTGAGCACATCGTGATTACAGTCATGTCAACTTCGTGACTTCAATTTAAGTACATCTGCATCTATAAATTTTACAGATAACCTTTTGATCTTCTAAGTTTTTTGCCCGTCCATCAAGAGACCCAAAAGAAAGGCTGTCGGAACACTTTGATTGTTCGAATTACCACTTGCAACCTCTGTTCAGATTCTTTTGTTATGTGGCGAGGGCACGTTGAAGTTATGGCCTGAGGACATTCAGTTAGGTGAGTTCTAGACCGGGTGCAGGAGAGTCGGAAATCACTACGTAAGATTTCATTAAAAAAATTGCTTTATTTTCAAATTCTGTGGGGGGTTCGAATGTGTTAAATTTTGTAGAGCTACGATCCACACAATGGTTTATGTTCTACACGGATATTGCCAAAAAAAATTCAAGAGTTCAATTTCATTAAGAAACACTAAATAATATTAATTGTGGATTTGAACATTCGCATTCTTGGAGCAAAAATAACTGCGTCTTCCGTGCAGTTCTTCGAGCCCTGTGCTCCTTCATAAGGCGACATGTTATGGCCACAAAACACCCAGTTAGGTGAAGAGTTCTAGATGGGGTTTGGGAGAGTAGGAAATCTCTATGGAATATTTCATTAAAGAAATTGCTTTATTTTCAAATCCTCTAGGAGTTTCTCAAGGTTTAATTTTAGTACAGTCACGGTCCACACAGTCGTTTACGTTCTTCACGCATGGTGCCACAAATCCTTTAAAAGTTCCATGTCAATAAGAAACACTAAATAACATTCTTTTTGGATTTGAACCTTCGCGTTCTTGGAGCGAAAATAACCGCGTCTTCCGTTCAGTTCTTCCAGCCCTGTGCTCTCCAGAAGGCGACACGTGCTGACACTTTGAAGTTATAGTTACAGGACATCCAGTTAGGTGAAGAGTTCTCGACGGGTTGCGGGAGAGTAGGAAATCTCTACGGAAAATTGCATTAGAGAAATTGCTTTATTTTCAAATTCTTTAGGGGTTTATCAGTGTTTAATTTTTAGTACAGGTACGATCCACACAATCGTTCACGTTCTGCACCCATGTTACCACAAATCCTTTAAAAGTTTAATGCCAAGAAGCAGTGCTTGATTTGATTATTAGATCGCGGAACGCGCCCAAATTAATTATTAATTTAGTAGAAATAGTTATGTATTGTAATATAATTTAATAATTATTTCCGATGTACCGGAATGCCGTTCCATCGCGTTCCGCGAGAAATCAAGCCCTGTGAATAAGTAAGAAACACTAAATAACATTCTTTTCGGATTTCGCGTTCTTGGAGCGAAAATAACCGCGTCTTCCGTTCATTTCTTCCAGCCCTGTGCTCTCCAGAAGGCGACACGTGCTGACACTTTGAAGTTATAGTTACAGGACATCCAGTTAGGTGAAGAGTTCTCGACGGGTTGCGGGAGAGTAGGAAATCTCTACGGAAAATTGCATTAGAGAAATTGCTTTATTTTCAAATTCTTTAGGGGTTTATCAGTGTTTAATTTTAGTACAGGTACGATCCACACAATCGTTCACGTTCTGCACCCATGTTACCACAAATCCTTTAAAAGTTTAATGCCAAGAAGCAGTGCTTGATTTGATTATTAGATCGCGGAACGCGCCCAAATTAATTATTAATTTAGTAGAAATAGTTATGTATTGTAATATAATTTAATAATTATTTCCGATGTACCGGAATGCCGTTCCATCGCGTTCCGCCAGAATCAAGCCCTGTGAATAAGTAAGAAACACTAATAACATTCTTTTCGGATTTCGCGTTCTTGGAGCGAAAAGATCCGCGTCTTCCGTTCAGTTCTTCCAGCCCTGCGCTCTCCAGAAGGCGACACGTGCTGACACGCGGGGTCGCCCCGAAAGGCCGGACACGCGCCGGTCGCCCGTTCGCCCGCTCGCCCATCGCCGCCTTCGCCTGGGCGACGCGGCGGTGCGCGCCGCTTCCGTAATTGGGCCGCTGTTCGTCGTTATGAGCGCGGCTGGATCATTAGCACTCCGCGCGCCGCCGCGCACAAAGACACGATCCACTCCCGCCCTCGCCCTCGCTCATTGTGCCCGGCGCTCATTCTCCGGCCCTGCCCCGGCACTCGTCATTTTCCAGCGCTGTCCCCACCTCTGGCACTCGGCCGCTTTGGGGCTCCCGCCAGCTCGGCCGGCGACTCTTGGATCTGGCTTCTCCCGTGCAGTCGCTTCCTCTGCGGTTGCTCTCTTCATCACTCGTGCAGGCATGTGTCCTCTCACGCGTGTTTGCTGTGTACGAAAGGGACTTTTCCGTTGTTTCTCCAATGAAATTGGTATACTTTTTTTACAAACAAATACCACAAACAATATATCACACTCACGCTCATACGAATTCTCATTTTCGTTTGAAGGCTTGTATGAATTTTCACATAACTCGTTTATTTCTGTTTGAGGACTACTGTAGTCATTCTTAATATTGCCGATGTTTGTGTGAAGGCTGGATTTCTTGGTGTCATTCATCAACCGTATTTACCGTATTTTTTTTCATTCTCATTTTATTCAACATGTTTTTTTTCTTTCAAACGGTTTTGGAAGCCAACAATGACAAGATCTGCTATAATCTGTGTTTATCGCCGTAGTTCTTATCATACAGGTTTGTTTCAGTCCCTCGAGATTCTCTTTCCTGAATCCTGCTCCACACACTGTTTCGTAATCCCATTGCCACTTCATTATTTTTCACGCCTGTGACGTTCTCGACATATTTGCTTAACCGGTTTTGAGTCGATTGGAGCCAATATATTGCACCTGGATGAAAAATTAAGTGAACTCGTAGTTGAAAAAATGGTTTGTAGTAATGGAACTAAAAACATGAAACCGTACCTAGCAAAATATTATGATTAATTACTGTTTTTAATTGAAAAAATCTAAAAGTATTGACAAAACGAACCTTTTATATCTATTATCTCTCCGTTACACCACCTTTCTGTTAATATCCAAAATATTTCCGTTCAATGTTTAATTTAACAGTAACATGGAGACGTAGGAACAGCTTCTGTGCAACTTGCAATACAGTTACGTGGTCGATACCCTTTCTAGAACACCCCCTACAGTTTTGTCTTGCAACTCGTCTCCCCCCCCCCTTTTCCCCGAAAACGCGGCGCCTGCGGGCTTCTGAAGTGCTCAGCGACAAGAGGGAGTCGCTTGCGACAGATCGAGCGCGCGCCGCCCCTTTCTTGTTTCTCGCGCCTGCGCATCGCGTCCCTGCGCGGCGCGGCGCTCGCCGCCAGCTGCCCTTATAAGCCTGCGCCCGGCGATGCTCTGTTGTTTGCCGCTGCTTCAGACGCGGGCTTTGACAGCGCTGCCGTCGCCTGCGGCGGAAAACAACGGAGCAGCGCGATAAAAATTCAACTGCTCCCACCGTTATACGACGATCGGAGCGGCAGGTTGTCGACAAATTGTACTGCGACGCCGCGTGGAAAATTGTGATTTGCGACAGCATGCTTCACTTTTCTTACTTGTTAAGACAGCTTTCCAGGTTCAGTTGCATCGTTGATGAAGAGGTTTTATTTTACTTCGGAGAATGGTAAGCTTTACTTCCTTATTACAACAATTGCTTGGGAATCCCGGCGAGTCGTAAAACAAAAGTTTGAAGATGAAATCGTAACTTCTATCGACCGTTGTTTTATCGTGTTCAAAGAATCGTATTTTTTGAAGAAAAAAAATGCCGAGTGCTTTGATTATACTTTTAACTCAACAGGCTGTTTATATTTACCGAGTCAGGGACACGAAATATGGGATTTCTATTTTAAAACTTTATCTCTGTTATACAAACGGAATGAAACATGTCAATTCAAATGACTACAGCAAAATAACTTGAGCAAATTCTGTCCAACGTTTCCGCGGTGCATTGCTTCTTTATCAGGGCTACAAAAGATTCGAATTATGGCAACAAAACAAATCTTACATGGATTTTCCTTTTTTGTTAGTTTTTATGAATTACTGCTGTACTTTCGCAAATTGTTATATCTATCCGTATTTAACATTAATACCCACTTTGTAGAAAGCCTTTCGTGGCTTTACTTTCATAATTGTCCTGTTAAAACATGTGTATATGATTATAATTTGTAAATGGCATTTAGATGTTAATCGGAATTACGTTTAAAAATGTACGATAGGGACCAAAATGTTAAACTACTAAATGAAATGCATGCCCTACCTTTTACGATTATCTCATCTGTAATTACATTTGCATTACAGTAACTACTGGTTGCATGTGTAATAAAGACTAGTCTTCATAAGTGGCATTTAGAGACACCATTTTTATGGTGAAAGTTGTACTTATGACTTTTCTCTACAATAACCTCTCATTTGCATTACAGAAAATTTATCGCCCAAGTGCATTAATTTTTCTGAAAGAATTTGAAGACACGAGATTTATGCATACAGTTTATTCCGTATTATCTTATCGTACTTTTTAATAATTAAATGCAGCATTTACTTATTGGTGCATGATATATGATGCATTTACGCGAGATACATCTGAAAATTCTAAGTACTAGCGTATTATCTTATTAGTTGGCGGATGCACTTTAATTTACGCAGATCTGGTACTTAACTGCTTGCGATTTATTAATTCACACGCACATCCGCCAATCACATGCCATCTCACGCTTCTCAAGAGTGCACTACGCATTTCAAGCAGTGGAGCATAACAAATGACTGGTGATTACGGTGTCATGACGAACCAACATCATGGTGTCGTCCATAAATTCTAAATGTAATGATTAGCATTTAGATTTCACACGAGATTCCATCTCGATGATGCATGGGTAACGAAGCTTGCCATACTGAAATAAATTTAAAATGTTTAATAACTACCTAGAAACCGTCTGTTGAAGCCATTAGATCAGGACTGCCTCAGGAATCATCTTTGTTTCTTAGAAGTTCGTGGACAGAGTATCTTGGTATAGTTTCCACTCTCTGCTTCTATTTTTTATGAAGAACCAGGATGTCAGTAACGCAATAAAATCGGATGTTCTTATACCAAGCAGATTTAGGGGAAAAATATGTCCCTTGGTGATCATAGCCTTGGGGATCATGTGCTTACATTCCTGAGTATACAGCATAAATGGCATAGTCTATGTAAAGTAAATAAAATCTTCTATGGCGGATGGTAGACACCGTTATCGTCAATTTTTATCTAAAAGGTTGGTAAAATTTCCATATGTGAGGTGCTATGTGTAAATTCGTCTTGATATTCGGATTATCATATGCTATATAACGTTAGTAATACGAAAAATAGCGGAAGACCTGTTCTGTTGATTTATAGTTCATTGCTCAATATTACATGTTTTAACCGTAGAGAGGTGGCGTGCAGAAGAGTGATTTTTAAAAAATATTTTTCTTTTTCTGTCGTATGCCCAATGAGGGCAAATGTTTCCTTCTGAAAGTCATCTTTGTGCAGGATGTTGAGTCAAGCCCGATTCTTTATTTACAAATCTGGATGAAATATATCCGCACGAGGGAATTCGTAACAACCATGAGAAATAACTAAATGCAAGTGTTATCATATCTTCCGTATGGAGAATAAGCAATTGAAAGATGGTTTTGAAGAAAGTTTTATGATTCTATCGACACAAAACCCCGTAAATTGTTTACTATTGCGTAGAAAATTCCCCCAGAGGAGTATCAAATTTAAGTCGAATAATGTAAATCTTTGTAGAGTATGCTTTGATGTACTTGATATTATACAGTATTTCTTGACCTGTTAATTTTTTTTTCTTGAGTTAAGGTCTGTTGTAGAAAGAAATACATTTTTATTTGGTATAAATTCTATTTATTTGTTTGTATGTTATAACATACATTTTATAAAAACATATATTGCATGTATAATATGAATGTTATATATGGGTGTCCCACTAACTATGGGCCATTCCCATAACTTCTAAACGGTTAACAGTATCGAAATCCAGATTGTGCTCAACAATGCGGAAATACGGTTCAAATAAAATGCAGTAGAAAAAGTGTCTGTAATATTTTCACTTTCAAAAAATTGAGTCATCTTTGACTATTTAAGTAGAACTATATTTTTTCGTTGGAAATGGATAGATCGTAAAAATAAAAATACAATAATGTATCATTTGTTAATATTTTGATAGTAGTTTGAGTACAAAATTATACATGCTTACAAGTGATTTAAAATTAAACGGACTATATTTCCTTTCAGTAGCCCTTGTAACGGTCGCCTTCAGGGAAGGTGGCCTTCGCTATGTGGGGTGAGACTTGCGGGATGAGGGGCGACAGGGCGAGAAGTGAGAGATATAGGCCAAATGTTGATAACAAAAAATGTTCGTATTAGAGATTCTTGTTACTTTCGTATTCTACTATGGAAACTTAATTTCACTTAGTTATTTTCGTTGATATTACGGAAAAAGTTTCTTTTTTTGTTGTCTAGGTTGCCAGAAGTCGTGAACAATAAATGTGATGGAGATTAATATTAAGATTACTTGTCTTGCACGAAAAGAGATGAAATATAAAATTGTAATAAATTATCAGTAAATTTGAAATAATACAAGCTGAGTAACGTTGCATTATTTGTTACAAAATAGTGATGGTATCAGAATACAGTAGAACTCCAATTATCCGAACTCCGACTATCCGAATCGCCGATTATCCGAATCACAAAAAATTGTCCAAAAAAAGTCTAAGTGCGCTATTATTCTTCCCCCCGCGAAGCCAGTGTTTGCGCGTCAAGTCTTGACTTGACTTGTCTTAACTTGCCGTTGTGCCTACACTGACTTCCCCCCGCGAAGTCAGTGTAGGCACAACGGCAAGTTAAGACAAGTTCCGGCGCATTGCAGTCACGGCGCACCTGTCATTGTTTGTTTTGATTAGCCAGTGTGCTATTGACCTTGCTCGAGGACGCTACTCTTTCGCTACGGCTTACTTTTGTTTGTGCGTGTACAATACTGTATTGTTTTTATACCATGGCTTCGAAAAGAAAACGTGTTGTGCCATCGTTAGCGGACAAACTGAAAATTATAGAGCAACTCGATAAACGTGTAACGGGTAAGAAGTTGTCTGAGATTTATGGTGTTGGACAAGCAACAATTTCTGACATTAAAAACAGTAAGTCAACACTTTTAAACTTTGTTTCGGTGCTTCAAAATGAAGATGGAAGTTCCTCCAGGAAAACAATGAAGACAGCAACCAACAAAAATTTGGAAGATGCCATGTTTAAATGGTTTTTGCAGCAACGTTATATGGGAAATCCGATTTCAGGTCCAATCCTTTGTGAAAAAGCCAAAATCTTAGCAGAAAAGCTTGGTTATTCATCTTTTAAGGCTAGTAACGGCTGGCTAAGGAATTTTAAATTCAGGCATGGTGTACGCGAGTTAGATTTGGCTGGTGAGAAGCTTTCAGCAGCTGCTGAAGACTCTGCAGCTGCTGAAAATTTTATTGAAAAATTTAAAATTGCATCAGAATCCTATGATCCGGAGTTTGTTTATAATGCCGATGAAACTGGCCTTGTTTGGAAAGCATTACCAAAAACCACTTTGGCTTCTAAAAGGGAATCTAGTGCCCCTGGACATAAGGTCAGTAAAGAACGTGTTACAGTGCTTAACTGTGCCAACTCCACTGGAAATCATAAACTGCCACTTCTTTTGATAGGAAAATCAAGAAATCCAAGAGCATTTAAAAACGTAAAAAACTTCCACTCTTCTACAAAAGTCAACCCAAGGCCTGGATGACTGCAGCTTTGTTTACCGAATGGTATGATGAAGTGTTTATTCCTGAAGTGAAAAAGCACCAAAAATCGGTGGGAAAAGAAGGCAGTAAGGTGCTTTTAATTGTTGATAACGCACCCACTCATCCTACAGCAGAACTGTTGGAAAGAGAGAATGGGCAGTTTAAAACGACGTTTTTGCCTCCCAATGTTACAAGTTTGCTGCAACCCATGGACCAGTCTGTTATTGAAACAATGAAGCGCCATTACCAGAAGGCAACTGCTAAGAAAACTGCTGATCGAAGGTGCTGAAGATGAAGAATTGGTTTTGGCAAATCATAGCAAAATAAATTTAAAGGACTGCTGTTACATGGTAGCGGAAGCTTGGAGTTTGGTTACGGCAGTGACGCTAAGACGTGCGTGGAATAAACTGAAAGGCCTACCGTCTGAGAAGAACAAAAAAAAAGAATCTGAAGAAAATGAGAAACAAGAATATGGAGAGGATGATGATGATGAAGATGCGTTGTCACTAGAGGAAATAAGAAAAATGATTGTAAAAATTCCTGGTTGTACAGAAGTAAGTGCTGAAGATGTAGGAGAGTGGATGGCTTGTGACACGTCTGACCCTGGTTTTCAAATTCTCAATGACGATGAAATTGTTGTAAGTGTGAGAGAAGATGTTGAAGTGGAAGTGGAAGAAGAACTTTCTGCTGATGTTGAAGTAGACGCTGGACCATCAGCTAGTGAAGCATTTGCCGGCCTCGAGACTGCTTTGAAGTGGATGGAGCGTCAGCCCGAGTGTGACCACTTGCAACTGCTCACCGTCAAGCGAATGCGTGACCTGGCTGCCCGAAAACGGTTGAAGACCGCAAAACAGCTTACATTAACGGAGATGTTTAAAAAACAATGATTTTTATTTCTAAACTTGTACATAAGTACATTTTATTTATATTTAAAACATGTGAAAATTTCATGTTTCTTTCATTTAATTCAATAAAAAATAGTGCAATATCAAAACGTAGCTTTTATTCTCTCCAATGGCAATTTTTTTAAAAAAAATCCGATTATCCGAATATTTGATTATCCGAATGGGTCCCGGTCCCCATTAATTCGGATAATTGGAGTTCTACTGTAGTAGTTTTTTTTTTGGGAACTCTTCCGTCAAAACCATTTTTAGCCATTTGGATGTAATCAATTGTCAAAAAATGTTCAGCCTTGGACAAATCAAAATATTTTGTGCACCCAAACTGCGAAAAGTAGAACAAGAGGACCCACGAACAGGATTCTCTCTACCCATGATATCTCGCGTGGGATTAGCTGCCTTCGCGTATTTACACGTCAGCGACGCAGGACGCGTGCGGCGTGCAAGAACAGGTCGCGACCGCCCGGAGAACCCGCACTGCCCTTAAGCAGCCAGGATTTCTTTGGACCGCCGCGGCGGTTCTTCCATGCGACTGCAGAACTCGACGCTGCTCTTAAGGCAATCGACATCGGCGGCCGACACCCCGCCGCTCGCGGGGCTTCGATGTTCGCCGCCGCTCGTTCCGTGACGCTTATCGACCATCTCTACAGCCATTTGCCAAACTAGCAGAACGGGACGTTGTTTGATCCCCGACGAAAGAGGAGAAGAAACTGGAATGATCAATATTCCAGCGAGGTTGTCATTTCTTGATGGACATGTGTTACTAGAAAGTGGTGGTGACATTGAAAAGACCTGAAATATGATCGAGTGAGGAAGAAGAAAGGAATGTTACGACGCAAATGCTTTTGCTTCGAGCTTAATTGAAAATATTTTATAGCAAAATCGAACTCTAGCAACAGCTTTAGAATTACCAGTAAATCTATCAAAATACAGGTAGTCATATTCTTCTTCTTTTTTTCACTTACCATCTCTGTGTTCTGTGAATATATTCTTTATTGCATTGACAGAATATCATCTGACTTTATGTACACCGCACAATTTAATTCTCGTCCCACTTTGCTCCCCCCTTTATATCTTAATTTCCACCACACCGTCATATAATTGTTTGATACAATATGCACTTTTTGATTGACTCGTTTCTTCTTTTTACGAACAACTAAACAAGCTTAACGTAAAATAATGCAAATGAATTTATTTTGCATTTATTTTACTTCACACGATGATATAAACGTCAACCTACAAAATCATCTAACAATTATCATTTAATTGATAGGGAAATCTAGATTCAAGATTAATATTGCAAAATCACCCCTTCCCCCACCCTTCCCTAAAAATAAACTACTTAAATCCTACTAAACTATTACAATCATAAAACAGTTTGAATCAAATTTTAATCTAATTATCTCCGGAATTGAACATTACCAAATGAAAGTGCATTGATTTAGCCATGATGATGGTTATTACTAAAATGAAGTAACCACGAAAGACAGCAAAGCCGAGCAAGAAGCTATAAATGTAAATAAAAAAATGCATGTATTTAGTAATAAAGAAAACAATAGGATTTGCGCTTTCCGACGAACGGCGCTCACGAAATCCTCGTGCTCGGGACGGAGACGTACATTCATGGACCAAAGTATTCATTCTCTTGCAGGTATCAGTTTCCGTTTATTAAAACTTGCAAACTTTGTAGTACATAGTAGTTAATACTCATAGTGCAGTAGTTTAGATAGAAATGAACCTTGTTCTTCAAATGACCGTTTTATTCACAAGAAATAGTACATTTAATTTTTTTTTTTATTATCAGTACAGATTCTTTTCTCTTTGTCATTCTGACCTAAACAAATTGACCTTTTTCTTTATATTTCCATGCTTTATCATTCATTTTATTGTGATACATTTATATCACCTACTTATAGTTACGTCATTTAATCGATATCACTGTGTTGTTAATTTAAAAAAAATTAAGACGCATTAACAACACCGTCATGAACGACTGACCTTAGTACAGACTATTATAAAGATACACGTTCAATTAAGTTAATTTCACTGTTAAGCTGTGACATTAAGTAAAATATTTCTTCTACACTTCTACAGATTCGAATGACTTTCTCTTGAAAACTTGACTGCAATACTGATACTACAATGGTCTTGAAATCTTTATCCCGAGGTAAAATAGTCTCTGTTGGCTATAATAAGAATTAAATTTTATTATACGACATATTGAAAATTTTGTCATCGCAAAACTGAGTATGAATACTTTTGTACATGTGTGTAAGCCGTAGCAGGAGCTCGTTGCTTCGATCGGTCCGCCATCTGCGAAGACAGCGCCATCACCTCCCCTACTTCTCCCCTCCCCCTCCCCCTCCCCCAGGCATCGACGCAACGGCGCGTGGATGCCTCCCTTAAGCGTTCCGTGTCGTCCTCGCTCCGTCCCCGCCCACTCTCCGCCCACGCATCAGCGCCCACATATCACGCCCACGCGTTCCCACGCCGCTCGCCGGAATTTTCGCAATTTCTCCTTGAAACCGCCTTGCCCCCTCCCTCCCCCCTTCTCCTCGTCCCGGACGGCCGACGCCCAATCTGCATACGAAGACGAGCTTTCGAGCGTTCACAGTGCGGGGGAGGGGCATAACAGCATCTTTCCCGCCTTTGCGCCGATGGAGAGAGAGCCTCCGTGCAAAATAACGCAGCCTGCGTTGATTCGAATTTCGCAGAAAATATATTAAGTTGGACTTTGCAGATCACATCATAGCAATCAGATATAATGTGCCCATATGAACTCGTTCAGGAAGAAGGCAAAGCAATCCTAAAACTTCCCCCTAATCATGCATTTCGTGTGTTATATTTTAAGAAAGAAGTAATAACCATCAAATTGTGTTGTGTTGACCCTTCCATAATAAAATCTTGGTATCATCCGAAACTATATTGACTTTAGTCTACCATCTTTCACAAATCATCTAAGAGTATAACAATTAGATTATCAGAAATATATTTTTTATTAAAACACATCGGTGGCCATTTGTTAACATGTTTTTGACTGAAGAATGTTAAAGCTGATCGTGAAGTTCAGCCTTAGTATAGGCATGATCTTTAGATGCTGCCGGCAACTGAGGGACATCGATAATATCGCTAAAGAATTGGAATGTTGGCGTTAAATATTTTTTAAAATTACATTTTTCAGTTAATTTAAAATTAATTTTTGAATTCTGAATTAGATGTTCTATATTGCGTCTCATTTTCATTACATTGCAGCTACGCAGAGTAAATTTCATTATTCCTGCGAATAGAAATTTTATGTTTTTAGTAAAAACACAAACAAAATCTAAAACTGTGCTAAAGACTCGAGAATATAATGTATAATTAAGCATGTGATTATACAATCACCTGCTTAATTATAAATCATTTACGATAAACAAGTAAAAAAACATCTTATTACGTGCCATGTAAGCGAGTTGTCGTAGGTAGTCGAGACCATGATAACACGCACACCTCACTTGCATAAAAAATTATTCAGGCCGTCGTTGGACTCGATACATTTTTCACTTGGAAGGTAAAACGAATTAAATAACACGTTTAAAACGCACTTGGAACTTAAGAACGTTAAAAAATTCTTTCCTTTGTCCTTGGACTCCCACAATCTCCGTGGAATGTCTCAATCGGGCGCTCTTCCCCCGGCACGGCGCGGCGCGCGGGGCGATGGCTGTTGCGTCGGAGCTGCCATAAAGCAGCCTGGCTCCCGGGGGAAGCAGCAAGTGTTAAACGCCGCCGCCGCCGGCGCGGCCTTGACTGTGTTCCCACCTTTGTGTGGGGGCGAGGCGGAGCGGCCGGGCGATGGAGCGGCCTTGCGATTTGAGGCCGGCGATGCCTTGGAACGAATCGCGAGGGGGTGGGGCGGGGCGGGGTGGGTGAGGATTGCGGAAGGCGAGGAATGAGGATTCGGCGATTGACCGGCCTCGTGAGATTCGCCATCGTGTTTTTTTTTCTTCGGCGTTGGGGGAGTGGGTGGGTAGTAGGGAGTAATGGCCGTAGCTGCGACGGAAGTGGGGTTAAATGCAACCCGCACTACACAGGCCCACCCCTGTAAACACCCGGCGCCACGAGATAAACCCCTGTGACGTCACAAGGTCGCTGTGACGTCACAAGGCCGCCGAGATAGCCCCCTGTGCCGACACAAGGCGCCGCGCGCCCTGGCGGCGAAGCGTGGAAGCGCGCGTGTGCGCGCGCCCTGGCGGCGAAGCGTGGAAGGGCGCGTGTGCTGCGCCCTGGCGGCGAAGCGTGGAAGCGCGCGTGTGCTGCGCCCTGGCGGCGAAGGTTGGTAGCGCGCGTGCGGCGCGCTCTGTCGGCGAAGGTTGGTAGCGCGGAAGCAGCAGCGCAGGGGTCGGCGGCGTCGCCGTTCTCAAAAACGCGCCGCCCGAGGGTGGCTCGAACCGCGCCCGAGTCCCGCTTCCTGTGCGCGCGCCAGCGGCGGAAGCGGTCGGGCGAGCACGCTGGCTCTGAGCTACGACGACATCGTCTCTGGAGGTGCCTGGTAGGCGGGTGTCTTGGTGCGCGGCGGCGGCGGCGGCGCGCGCGCGCGCGCCCGGGCGGGGAGGGGAGGAGGCCTCTATCGCGGCGCCCGCTCCCCCTCCCCCTCCCCCTCCCCCTCTAGCGCCTGCAATGGAATGTGGGGAGTTGCTAGAGAGAAAAAAAGGAAACCCTACAAGGCGGTGACAGGGGGAAAAAAAAAACCATGAAAACAGTGCCTGTAGTGCAAAGGATTTGCCATCGCGAAAACAAACGGAACAAAAATTCACGGACCGAAACGCACAGCGTCCTGAACTGAACTGAACAGCGCTTCATAATGAGCATTCGCTGCGGACCGCGGCGCTCGCGAGCGCTATCACCCGCCGACATCCGTTCGCCGGTCGCGCAATCTTATCAAGCGCGACTTCCGTTCGCTGTCCTTGGACGGCGCGCGGCGCTGGGCCGCATCGCCTTACCACCCACGAGTGCACGCGTGTGCGCTCTAGTGGCGAACGCGGAAAACGCAGCTCTAGTGCTAACGTTCGCCACTAGAGCGCACGTGCGTGCACTCCAGCGCTTCATAATGAGCATTCGCTGCGGACCGCGGCGCTCGCGAGCGCTATCACCCGCCGACATCCGTTCGCCGGTCGCGCAATCTTATCAAGCGCGACTTCCGTTCGCTGTCCTTGGACGGCGCGCGGCGCTGGGCCGCATCGCCTTACCACCCACGAGTGCACGCCTGTGCGCTCTAGTGGCGAACGCGGGAAACGCAGCTCTAGTGCTAACGTGACGGTAATGTGAGGATATGCTAGAGAGAAAATAAAAGGAAACCCTACAAGGCGGTGACAGGGGGAAAAAAACATGAAAACAGTGCGATAAGAATTAAAATTTTTTATTGAAACCAAATGATACACGGTAAAAAAAAATTTTAATTCGAAACGTTTTTCATGATACATGGTAAAAATGAATTCGATACGCGTCTCTCTTTTCACGTCATGTGCAATACGTCTATATGATTATATTCGCTTTTGAGGGTATCAAAACAATAGGCGTTTTAGAAAGCGCACAACACGAATGAACAGAATTTTTTATCGCGTACCCGCAGCCATCACGGTGACCCTTTCACACTGTCACGTCACTGTCACTATCACAACTCACTGCCGCTGTACGTCGGAGGACGATTTTCGGTCGGCGGACGAAGAGACTGGATGACTTCACGAGCGCGAGAGACGCGCTGACGCAGAGCTTCGCCGAACGGATCTCGAAGGAGGTGTCCGAGCGCTTCGAGGACTGCTAACACTTGAGCGTGCACTGTGATAATAAATGTTTGCAGTGGAGGATAATCCTGCAGTCCTTCATAAGTGGGGGGAGGTGACGTCGCGTCGTCATTATCCAAGGGAGAGAGGTCCCCCATGATGCCCAAAAATTTTCGGATGACGTTTCCGCGCACGAATAAATTGTCAGCCTGACACATGCAGCACGGCGTGTTTGCTTGTGCGCCGAGAAGCATCATGAACCACACCACTCTCTCATGACATTTCACAGCGAGATCGTGAAGAGTTTTTTCATCGCCTTCGTTCAGCGCTTCTTTCAGATCCAGAGCATCATAGACGGCTTTCAGCAACACAACGGCACCGTACCTTAACCCCCGAAGGACGTCATCGCTGTAGGCTCGCTGACTGCTGGTCACGCTGACAATGATGAAGAGTCTTTCGGCGCCATCGCAGAGAGTGTACAAGTTATGCGCCAACTGCTCCTTCCATCCGCCATCCGCGACTGCGACGTCCCCTGGAGAACGTTCCATGACGGCGGCCGACGAACGAATGCAACCAGTTTGCAAATGCTCTCCCTAAACTATCACATCTACACCGGAAACCCCCTCCGCCAGCAGGGACGAACGTACACGCTCAAGAAGAAATGGACGGGCGTGTACACTGAATGCGGAAATGGCCCCATGGCAAACTCGTGAATGTATCGATCCAATAGCGTTTGTCGTCTGCCACACGCAACGACCGCTTGTTTTGGACAAAAGAATAATTGATGTGATGTCTGGATCGAATGCAGCATTGCTTGTCAATGCGACTAGAATTTTGAAATAAACAATCCAGATAATTTTGAAATGTATATTTTTTAACAATGGATCGCTGCACTCCCTTCGCGCGAGAAACGACCGACTGAGAGCGCGTGAGAAAGGAGTACATTTTGGGTCGCAAACCTACGAATTGTATCATGGGGTCGTTTCCGCATTCGTCCTTAAACAGTCCCAGCACTTTTTTGTTGCGTGGCGTGATGTCGAACGCGTTACCGGGAGGAAAGCAAGACGTGTCGAACCATTCTGAACACCGATTCATCTCAGCGTACACGTTCGTGGAGGTAGAGTAAACAAATGAATCGGTGTCCATGTACAGAAGGTGAAGATCGCGAAGCTCCTTTTTACAATAGCGGTAAAAGAAGTCGTACATTCTTAATTTTGAAATTTCTAATATGCAAAATCCTAAATAAATGGGCTTCGTGAGCTTCACCTCCGTTTTCAGCAACTCGATGGTCATGAGATCGCCCTTCACGTGGTGACTGCGCACGAAAGCTGGATTCGCGATAAGATTCCTCGCGCCACACGTCCCCCACCATCTGTTCACGAGATAAATGCGTCGGTGGTTGCGCACGTCCTCCATCGACTTGCCGTACACAGAGTTGTTCATGAGTTTGTAAAATTTATCTTCGAAATCGGAGGACGCGCGCTGTCGAAGCGAGTTGTTGAGGTTCATGTAGACGGCAAGCCAAGGACTTTGATCGAAAGAGAGAATGCGATGAATTTTGGTGAGTTGTACGCCCAACTCAGTCGCCTGAATTAAATTTTGAATGTGGATGACGTAGCGACGCTTGGGCAACAGCGTCGCCATCAGCTTGACTTGCCTGCTTTTCGTGTCGGGGGGCACACGTGACTCCGGACAAGGAGGCAAATCGCTCAATCGATCGTGAATCTCGTGTGGATAGTCGAGGTCGACTTCGAGAACGTATCCGCGATCGGTCTGAGCGCCCGCCTGCTTGATGTCGAACGCGCAAATGTCCTTCTCCGTCAACCATCTAAACCGACCTGTGGGCAACGGATGACTCATGCTGTACCCATAAAGATTATTACAATCGACATAGGAGAGATAAGATTCCTGATCAGATGCATCAAAGGAATCCCCCACGTGCGCGTGATTCGCCTCGGCGTGGCGCCCGACCACCTGAACGAGTCCTCCCCGAATGCCTTTTTCGAAAAAGAGAACCATATCAACGTCCGTGAGAAGCTCTAGCGTGACACCGGTTGTTTTGAGCATGGCGTCCCACGAGAGACCGGGAGCGGTGAAATAGAAAGCGGGATCGAGACCGTACACCTTCAAACACAAATTTCTAAAGGTTTCAAAAATGTCGGTGAGCAGCAATACGTCGATTTTCAAATACAAATCGGCGTACTCACCTAAATTTCGACAGGAGAAGGCCGCCCACACGGTCTGCGCGTGGGCGTACTCCTCGTCCGAGATGTGTTCGTTTTTGAGCCGATTGAAAAAGGCCTCGCGTGGCGGCAAAGACGTTTCTTCCAATTTCACCATGCAATCGACATAGTCGTACGGGAAGACGCCCTTCCTGCGTGCCAGAGCAAAGAGCGCATCATCGGGAAACGCCGTCCGAGTAAATTTCAAATCGCGATCAGAAAGCGAGTGACTCAAGCCATCAAGTGATGCGCCTAAAAATTTAAAAGAGTCCAAAAAGCGCAATTCCACACCTCCGATTCTCTGAGAAACGGACACGAATCTCTCGTGATTGTGCGGAATCACGCTCAGTTTTTGATAGCTACTCTCGGCCCAGGCCTGCAGGAGAAAATGCCAGTCGTACCCGCTTCCGTTATGCATCAAGACGGGAATGTGCTTCGGAGCCCGGAAGTTGACGTTGCAATCTTGATGCGCCGCTCCGCGAAACAGACCTGTGAAATGGTCGTGATCTCTCACACGAGCGGAATTTGGAAGAAAAGGACCCTTGCAAATGTGACACGCGTCGGAATTTTGAAAGGCAACTTCGTCTTCCTCTCGCATAAGGAGAGGCGTCGGATGCTTCAAAAGATCATCGTATTCTTTTGCAAGGTCCGCCAAATGATCGATCAATTGATTGGCGACGTCGCGCCCGCGTAGCTCGATTCTCTGGGAGCGCGCTTCATCAAAATCGCACACCACTTGCACGCCTACCGAAAGGGCTCGTGAAGTTGGTAGGCCTGAAGAAAGGAGTCGCTCGGCGAAGGCTCACACGAAGAGACGGGAACGGTGAGCGCTTCAAAATCAACATACACCGCAATCGGGCATCTCTGCTGGCGGGCGTGATTCTTGAAACGCATGAATCGTGCCTCTGAGGAAGCAGATGGTACAGTCAAACGTGCCGGCGACACGGCACTGCAATCGAGCATGTGAGCTTCGAGTTTCTCTTGCGACCGAAACAAATTCAAACAGCGTTCGCAAGCGAAGAGCTTATGTTCATGGGTACTGTGTTGACTACCCACCAACTTTTCCAAATTTTTAATCCAAACATAGTGAGTGACCCCCCTTGATGCATACATTAAAAAATTGAAATGGTTCTCTTTTTTGGTTTTCGCAAAGTGCACCGGACCTACAACATCCCACGTTTTCTTTTCAGAACACCAAACAAGATTAAACACGTGAAAAGAATATTTAGAATTTTGATGTTCGAAGCGTTTAATCTCGTGAACAGTCATCGGCCAGGTGATGTTCCGCAAATCGAGTTGATTTTCTAGTTCGTCAAAAATGGCCTGATAAGTACTAGTGCGAGAGACATGCGAAGAAATTTTGGCGCGTGGGGGCTGACGTCGATGAAAGAGAGCCGAAGCCAGCGCCCACAAGAAACATTTCTCATCTTGATTATGCACATTTACCACGGCCTTACGGGCAGCAATGCTATTGGGGAGCGGAATGTACGATGATCCAGTGTGAGCAATGGGCTCAAAAAGATGATAGTGAACATGAAGGGCAACGATTTCATGAAGCGCTTTTCCGCTCTCCCGTTCATGAAACTCGTCGAATTTGGAATTTATAGGATCAACGATGCGTTGAAAAAAAATTCCCCGATATCATCACTGCGAGTCACCACGGCAGCGCGAGCGTTGAGAAAGATGGGTTGTATCTCGCCCACGATCTCACCCGTCTCCGGATTGCGGCGTTCGAGCATGAAACGACATTCGAGTTGCGCAAAAATTTTGAAAGCAGGCGCGGAAGGAGAAGCAAAGAGCTCGAACAATTTCAGTTGAAAGGGCACTTGACAGCGATTAAGAAACGTAAGGGGGTCGCTGTCATTCAAAGAATTCGCGATAATGCCACGCTGAACCCGACTGTTTAAAGACTGTACAACGTTCGTCCAATTGAGAGCATTTGCAATACATGAAGAACGGCGCTGTTGCTGCTGGGATGAACCTACAAAAGCAAAACACATAAAACAAATGAATAACAGGCAAAACACATAAACCAAATGAATAACATATTTCAACGTATGTCGCCTACGTATTGAATGAAATTCAAAGAAAAAAAATCTTACCAGCCTCACGTTGCTCGCGAACGTAACGGGCTAAACAAATTTTTTCATTAGCAATAGATGTTGTTGATGGGATGAACCTATCGAAACAAACAAAAACATAAAACAAATGAATAACATGTTTCAACACATGTCGCATACGTATTGAATGAAAGTCAAAGAAAACTTACCAGCCTCACGTTGCTAGCGAACGTTCACTGCTCCCTTCAACGTTCAACGGAGTGCTGTTGCTGATGAGATAAACCTAGAAACAATCAAAACACAGAAAACCATTAAAACATAGTTCAACACATGGCGCCTACATATTAAATGAAAGAGAAAAAAATCCGTACACCGTATGTATAAGCAAGTCACGAGAATGGTGTAAAGCATTAACAATATGACTGCCACGAAGAAGCAACGATGAATAACGACGTCTCGACGACAGTCCATGACAGCCAACGCTCGACTAACGAAGAAAGTCAACTGTCATGCACTTTTAAAACAGGACGTCCTGCGTTGCCGGACATGATGTCGAAACAGCTACGACTGCTACAGTCGACATGATGTTGAAAAACAGGACGTCGTTATTTGCCGGAAGAAAGATAGTGGTAAGAAGCGCACGACGGCGATGATGAGGAAAGACAGGACAACGGAATTAAACGGAAATTTTAAAAGAAGTTCATGACATCATTGACACACCGGAAGTGGTGCAAGAAGCAGTTTAGGCTATAAAGAGAGGACATCCTCTTTGAAAATGCTCACTCGCAGTCAGCACGCCGCGCCCTAACACTGCAGCGCTCGCATCAACAAAATGGCAAACCACAATCAGACACCGACAGAAGAAACAACAGCAAAAAAACGACGAGCTCAGTAAGTGACGACAGTTGCAACGAACGCACATCTTGAAACAATTGAATGTTTCATACATGAATACGATGTTTTCAAATGGTGCATGTATTGATTTTTCGCAGAGACATCCACATACATGGACAGCCATTCGATAAAAAGGAGCACGACATGCTTGTCGTGTCCGATTCAGATGAGGATGAGCTGGCGGATGCATTCGCTCTCGCCATTCCTTCAGGCACGCAACCAGAATCGCAGAATTTAGAAATGGTTCTGCCATTCAAAAAACAGAAGCCAGATCCTGTAAGGGCCCACTATTTTAATCAAGCCGACGGCGAAGTCGTAAAAGTAAACGCGAGACCCGACTGCACCGTCTACGTGTATAAGCGGCTCAAAGTCCTAAAGTAAGTCATTGTTATCTTATAGTATAAACATACAACGTAGCCCTAAAATCGTTATCGCACTAAAGCGTTAAAAATTTTTTTGTTATAGTCCATGGGAGGAGATGTCAGCTAAAGCGGAAAGTGAAAATACCCGATTAAATTTTGGCAATATTCCCAAAGGTGTATTTTTTGAAATTACCGGCATACAACTCATTATTAGCACGAAATTCGATAAGGAATCCTACGTTGCGACGATAGGAGATATCTTTTCGGTCTTCTTACCAGCAAGGTATGTAAACGACCGCGTGATGAAATTCAAAGTTTTTTTTTACATGTCATGAATACTTGTACTTGTACTTACATGTTTTGTCATTCTTCGTTTCAGATTTACACCCCTCATCAAAACGATTACGGAGGAGCAATTTTTAAAAGAGCGACCACACCTTACCTACCTAGGCGTAAACGAAAACAATCAAGCCAACGTCGTTCTAATATACAAAAAAAACGATCTCCATCGACCCAAAATATGGTCGTATATCAAAAGTATGTTTATCAAATATGGAATTTTGTAACAAGTAAAAAAAATTGTCATAACTAATTAAAATATAATAAACAAATAAAATATGTCTATTGAAATATTTCATTCACTTTCCTTCCCCCACCCCAAAAAATAATCCGCAAATTAAAACTTAAAATAAATAATGAAATATTAAAATAACTTACTGTTTCTTGCACTGGCGCGTATTTTTGAAATGTGTTGCTGATCTGCTGAGACTGCAAATCTGCAACAAGGAGACGTAGACTTAGAACACTGCTCTAAGAATGACATTACATAAATTTATGTAAAAAAAATTATTGTAAAAAATTATTGTAAAAAAAAACACTTACTATTCCGTCTCCGATGTCCATACGGTGTCGATTACGCTGCGGCGTATGACGTCCACGGGAAAATACCTGGCGGCACAGCGTCTTCTTTGGATCAAGCTGTAGTGCAAAGGATTTGCCATCGCGAAAACAAACGAATCAAAAATTCACGGACCTAAACGCACAGCGCCCTGTATTGAACTGAACAACGCTTCATAATGTGTATTCGCTGCGGACCGCGGCGCTCGCGAGTGCTATCACCCGCCGACATCCGTTCGCCGAAGTCGCGCAATCTTATCAAGCGACTTCCGTTCGTTGTCCTTGGACGGCGCGCTGCGCTCGCAGCTGCGCTGGGCGGCATCGCCTTACCACCCACGAGTGCACGCCTTTGCGCTCTAGTGGCGAACGCGGGAAACGCAACGTTCGCTGTCCTTGGACGGCGCGCGGCGCTCTCAGCAGCGCTGGCCGGCTACCCATGCGTGCAGGCCTGTGCGCTCTAGTGGCGAACGCGGGAAACGCAGCTCTAGTGCTAACGTGACGGTAACGAGAGCGCGCATGTGTACTGATTCTCTCACTCCTGAACTCCGCGCTGGCTCGCGTTCGCTTGCGTTTCCCACGTTCGTCACTAGAGCGCACGTGCGTGCACTCATGGCAGTGCTAACATGCAGTTCTTTACGAAAGTTCTCGCGTTCGGACTGTCCCCCTGTTCGACGCCCGTGTCGCTCCTTATGTTTGTGAAAAAAAGAATTATATAATTATATTCAACTTGGTCCAATGTAAAAAAAACTTTGATATAAAATATAGCAGTAAGTTTCAAGCTTTTATTTTACCTCATTATCAGGATGGAAGAGCTAATGAAATTCAATTCATTAAAAACATTTTTAACAATTTTGATGTTTTTTTTTTCCTTCAAAAGCCGTACGCAGAAATCAAAACGCTCAGTCGCAAGAAAGTGATGGATGTTTTCGGACATATAGTTCGTGCGCGTCACGTCGTCACGAAGCGATACGTCGATGAACAAATCGATGGTGTTGTGAAGCGCATGAGGAGATATGATGATGATGATGAGTCTGTGGTGAAAGAAAGCGGACTCGATGCTCTCGAGCGGAAGCTCTCTATACGTTTCGGAGAACAGGAAAACAGATTAAAAACGTTCGCGAAGAACGAATGCAATGCGCTCGCGGCCGCGCACGAAAGCAAGTCTGCGGAAACCGTGAAAAAACAAAATAGCGAACTCGATGCTCTCGAGAAGAAGCTCTCTACGCGTGTTGATCAACAGGAGAAAGACTTAAAGACGTTCGCGAAGAAGGAATGCAGCGCGCTCGTGGCCGCGCACGAAAAGAAAATTCCTTCCAAACTCTTGGACACGTTACCGCTCGTCGGCTCGTCCGGTCATTACAATTTTCACAACAAACTTCTTCGCAAAGTAGGCGCCGGCACTGCCCCTTCGGACGTGGCGATTAAGTCGCAATTAGATGACACGCTGGCGGATGCGAAAAAACACGCGGATCAGCTGTTTCACGCGCATAAAGAACTAGTCAAAAACGACTATTCTAATCTCGACACAAAGATAGAAAAAAAATTGAATGACACGCTGGCGGTTGCTAAAAAACACGCGGAGGACCTTTTTCACGTGCATAAAGAACTAGTCAAAAAGGATAATGCTAACCTCGAAACAAAGATAGAAAAAAAATTAGACAAGCTCGAGGCGCGTGTGTCGAGTTTCATTGACAACATGATAGTTTATCACAATAAGTTGCAGCATGAAGTCGCTGTCGATAAAGAAAATTTGGAAAAGCTCAATGAGCGTCTGATTAGGAAAGGGATAACTGGGGCAAAAGATGATATTTAAAGGAGACCGCCTTGCGTCCGTGTGTTAGTTCCGTCATGGTTCGCACAGTGTGTAGAACGACTACGACGAGAGAGTGTAAGAAATTGTTCGGTCCGGCGAGGAGGGCGCGGAGCGGCGCCGATTCTCTCCCTGGCGCCGTCATCACCCCTCCGACCGGTCGCGGCATGTTTTTGCGAGGTCGATGCGTCGGCGGACCCTGTAGGAAGTCGTCTCGGCTGCGGGGGAGAGGCGTACGGAGGAGGAAAGGAAGAACGGTGAAAGGGAGAAGGAAGAGTAAGAGAGGCGGCTTCCTTCCCGCCCTCATTCCACTCATTCCCTCCATCCTAAGCGGGCTGGGCGCGCTGGGTGCTGTCGCAGGTGGCGCTTCCGCTATCGCGAACGCCGTGACAAACGCCAAAAGCAAAAACCGAGAACTAGCGGAAATGATGCGTCATAACAAGGTCATGGAAGGCTCCAAAAAAGGATCGGGCGTGTTGCTAAAGGCCGCGAAAATGCTTCGAACGAGCCGGCGTGGGAGGAAGAGGGCGACGAGGGGGCGGGGGAAAAAAAACTAATGAGCAGAGTACCGCGTCGAGCGCTCACGCACGAGGAAGTGACCCGCTTTGCGAAGAAGGTGTTGGAGATTCCGCATTTTCGAGGTGTGTTCACGCGAGATGCGCTGCCCAAAACAAGTCGGAAGCGTGAGTGCGGCGTCGTCAATCTGGACGACGCCCGCGGCGCCGGTACTCATTTCGTCGCTTACGCGAAGCGTGGGCGGACGGTGCGTTACTTTGATTCCTTCGGACTTCCGCCCCCTCCCGAGTTCCTGCGCTACGCGCGCGGGACCCACGTGACGTACAACACGCGCCAAATTCAAAAATACAACACGAACAATTGCGGCAAGTTATGTCTGCAATTTCTTTTTCACGAATGAAGGAGGACAACAAAAACAAAAAAGGAAGATGAACCGCCTCATTTGACCTGAGGCATTCGTGTCATGCGCACGTACACGTTAGTCGGGCAGGGACCTGAGATCGCGGTGCAGTTCGCGCCGGGGGTCGACCTCTCGGACGACGTTTACGAGATCGCGCTCGTGCATCTTAGCACTGTGCACCACATTCGCAACGTGAAGGAGGGACACAACAAACTCCACTACGACGTCGACGAGGGTGGTGGTGGTGGGAGTTCACTCACAAGCTATGTGCTGTCCGTCCCTCCGGGCACGTATACCTTGGAAGACATCAATCGTCATATCTCGAACATCCTGCAACACCAGTTTCCCACTGACTTTGCGGGTAAGAAGCACTTTTTCGACTTGGCGGCGGACTCGCATACGAACAGAGTGCGCGTCAACACTTCCTTCACGCTACGTTTCGACCACGCCGAATCCATTGGTCCTCTCCTCGGATTTTCAAGGACGGTGACACCCACACTTTTTGACAAGTACGTGTCATCCGAGACTTCCCCGAAGATCGTGAAAGATTTTGAAGTGTTCGTGACGTGTAACGTGATCGAAAGCGGGTATATAAACAATCGTAAAGCGCACGTGCTGTATCAGTTCCACGTGACCGACTTTCCTGCCGCCATCATTGAAGAGAGGCCGACCGAAAGAATCTATCACCGTGTCACGCGAAATTGGATCGACGAGTTATCGGTTCGACTCGAGAACGTGGAGGGACAATTGGTGCCGTTGAACTCGGAAACACCGCTGTCGTGCACCTTACTCGTACGCCCCAGAATCAGCAGCAGCAGACTATGAAGGAGAAACAGCGCTATAAAATGCAGACCGTTTCGCGGCCGAGGCACAGAGTGCTTTGTCCGCTCACCGCGCTCACATCGTCTAGCCGGCGCATCCTACGAGCGTTAGGCTACACTATTGTTTCGAATAAAAAAAGAAGAAAAACGACATGCCGCCGAAGAGAATGAAGCAAGCTTATTCTACGACGGAAATCGTGGACGAACACGCGGTCGACATTCTCCGCAGGGAGAACATAAAACACCACATCGTCAACGAAGCTGTTCACGAACACTTTCCGTACATTAAATCGTTTGGTCAAAAACGACGAAATTCGCATTACTATCATGAATAAGGATGCCGTTCTCTTACCTTGCGAGAGTTCGCTCGTCATCGCGGGATCTGCCGTCAAAAAGGACACCACAGATCGCACCAACTGCGAATTGATCAACAACGCTTTCGCTTTTCTTTTTAGCGAAATTCGTTACGAAATCAACAACGTGATCGTCGACGTCGTTAGAAATCCAGGCATCACGAGCACGATGAAGAACGTGTGTTTCCTTTCGCCAGCAGAAAGAAGATCGTTCGGCAATGCGTGTTGGACCGAAGATCTCAAGTTATACGAGTCAGGCAAGTGCAACACCGAATTCTATGCTCAGTAAGACGGGCGGGAAATTTTACGGTATCGTGCCGTTACGACTGTGGATGGGATTTTTCGAAGATCACACGCGCGTCATGACCGGCGTGAAACACGACCTCGTTCTCATTCGAGGGCGTCATGATAATCGATGTCTCACGACGACAGCGGAATCGCCGAACGAAACAACGATTACCGTGACGGACGTGATTTGGAGAATGCCTCATTTGACGCTGAGCGATGCTGCTTCCCTCGCGGTGACGAGAGTGCTGGACAGTCGGCGCCCGATCCCCATGCAATTCAGACGATGGGAAATTCACGAATACCCCAACGTACCAAGCGGCGGAAAGGGACCGTTTCAGTGGACGGTAAAGACTGCCGCCAAGAGGACAATCCCCTGTACATTTTCTTGGAATGCAAACGGGGAAAGACGTGAACCTGAAACAGAATTCTGGCGAATTCGACGGTAACGATATGACAAGAGCAAAACTGTATTTAAACGACGAGTTTTACCCTTATTCCGAACTTCTATGCAACGTAAAATTTTATACCGGTGGTACTGAAAAATGGCACCCGTATCTCTACGAAATGATGCAAAAAGCGGAACGTTCTTACTACAATCGCAATCCCATATCGAATATGGAATATTGGTATGTGAATGGTTGGTTTCCTATTATCGTATGGGGACGTCTCCTCCAGAGAGTCTGCCGTCCTCCCCTCGCAAACCGACATCAAGATCACGTGGGAAACGGGTACAGCTATGCCAGCGAACGTCACCGGCGTATTGTCTCATTATCTACAAAACGGAAGTGCTGTACGCACCAATCGATGACTTTGTGGTGAAGAAAAACGTCATGGTATAAGAAGTCGCGTGTTTCGCTAGCCGCCTTCATTTCTTGTCCTTCCTTCACGAGAGGATGATTCGCGTCAATCGCGGAAACGAGAGCGCAGAAGAAGAAGATTATCACCCATCGACTTCGCCTGGTGAAGACGAAGAAGAAGTGGGCGGTTCGACCTCTTCTTACGATTCGCAACTCGCAGCAGTTTTTGGAAGGTGGCGGTGTAGACAGCATGGCGGATGAGGAGGTGAGATCAGCGACTCCACCACCTCTCGATTATCCTTCTGCGTGCGATCATCCATGTCCGCGGGCATTGTACATCGAAAAAGAAGAAGAACGGCGGAAAGGTCGCAAAACCAAAAGAGCGGAAAGAAGAAAACAACACCATCGACTCGGCTTCGACGGAACAACAGGAAGAAGACGACAGACCGAACGACGCCGCCAACCTCACCGGATACGGTCTGCTGCGATCTTCTTCCTCTGGAGAACGGTCAGCGAATGGCGCGCGCAACGCGGCGACATGGGTTAGCGAGAGCGGTCGAGATGACGATTGCATCGATGGCGACCTCCAGCGCAGAAAATGGTCATTACATGTAAACATTTTGGAAAAGGGTCAATAAAACACATGATTCTATTTGTTTTTGTTTTTTTCGTCGTCCTTCACACGCGCCGTGAGTAGTCATCCTTCCCCTTCCCCCTCTCATCCTTAGATCTCCTGTTTTAAAACAGAGCGTCCTTCGAAGAAGGACAACAGTCTCTCGCACGGGTTGTGATGATGGACGTTGTTCAACAATCGACCACACTGCCCGTCGTGAACGTGACGGGCTATGGCGCGGACAAGAGGACGAGGCAAACAGTCGACCGGGCCGCTTTCCCCGATAGCGTGCGCGCTCTTATCGTGGGACCGTCCGGTTGCGGCAAGACGAACGTGGTCGTCTCGCTTCTCACCGGCCAGTTCGGGCTGGCGTTCCGCAACGTGTATTTATATTCCACACAGACACGCAGCCCATGTACGCGTACTTGAAGCAAGTCTGCGACGGACTCGCACCGTTTCATTCGTTTACGCAGCACGATAGCATCGTGCCCCCGGCCGAGGCGTCCCCCGACAGCGTTTTCATTTTCGACGACATCGCCACCGAAAAACAAGACTGCATCAAAGCCTACTTTGCGGCCGGAAGGCACAACACACGGACGTGCTCTATCTCTGTCAAACGTACACCAAATTCCCAAACAGTTGATACGCGATAACGCGAATATGATTGTCATCTTCCGGCAAGGACGACAACAACCTCGAGTACATTTACAAAGAACACGTCGGAAACGATTTTAGGACCTTCCAACGATTGTTAAGGCGCTGTGCGCCGACGTGTGGAACACAGACCGGTTTGCTTTTGCGGTGATCTGCAAACCTAGTGCGCTTCAACAGGGACGATACCGATCGGGCTTCGACCGGTTTCTCGTGCCGCGCACGTGGGGGGGGACGTAAAGTTTAGGTTATATAATCACTTGCTTTCGCAACTAGACTTCACTCTACGCCATGGTGTACGTGCGACAGCATTTCAATGTCGCGCGAGCGCGGCGGGGGGGCGGCGCGGAAGAGGCATCATAGGACGGGTGCTGAATCGGGCGATAGACAAACTTCCCTTCGAAATACACATTCCCGGTGGCTATCAATTTTGCGACCCGGTACGAAGCTCATGAAGAGGCTGCAAAGAGGCGACCGCGGTATTATCCTTTGGACGCAGCGTGTCGAGAGCACGACATCGCCTACCACAACTACAAAGGAGGTGAGGAACGCAAAAGGGCGGACGAAGCGCTCGCCAAAGCAGCGTGGGAGCGGGTCAAGTCCAGCGACGCGAGTCTCGGTGAAAGAGCTGCCGCGCTCAGTGTGGCGGGTGTGAGAAAGTAAAATCCAAATAGGAGGGCGCGTGAAAAACTAAAAACCCTCGAGGTACGTGAGAAGAGAAGAAGAAAAGGAGGCA
>JAHLJT010009780.1:0-46742 GCA_031308135.1 Acheta domesticus
GATCTAACAAGCTAGTGTCCAAAACTGAGACCTGATGGTGGTAGGGTTTTCGACACTAGCTAGATAGCTAGGGCGAAATCAGCCGCTATCTGGAGAAATATTCTGGCGGGCGGCTGCTCTAATCGGTAGTTTTCCGTGGTTTCTTCGACCGACTCCAAGATAGCGGCGCGCGTGCGATATTCCTTCATATTCTCTGTCCTATTAATTTAATCCCACGTTAACACACATTTACGAGCACTATACGACTGCACATGTCGGAAGACTAGCTAGGTAGCTAGGACGAATTCTACCGCTGTCTGGACGAGAATTCTAGCGACCGGCTGCTGTGATCCGTAGTTTTCCGTGGATTTTCCGATCAACACCAGGCGAAAGCCGCAGCTGTACCCTAAAAAACATGACCGCCTGCATCCTTGGCCTACGTCTTCCTTGTTCGGTCTCCACCCCTTATTCTCACACACGCTTACATGCACTATACAACCACACATATAGGAGATCTATCGGGAGATTAGAGCTTGACTTGCTGGCTGGATGTCCCCCTAATGAGAGATTCCTGAGTGCGGAAAACCCAGCAAGTCAACGTGCAGATCAGCGCCGGATCTCACAATCCAGGGAGGAAGATCCTCCGCCAACAACCGTCATGAAATTTCGCACTACACTAACGGACTATTGACATTAGCAGTTGATGGAAACACGAAATTTTCAAACAACCGATTGAAGAAAGTTCAGGAAAACGGTCAAAACTGGGTCTGCGCAATCTATATTTTTCCTGAGATAAGAGCACATGACGCTTGAAAATGGCACAGGTTCAAATATTTTCGTCGTCGTTTTGTTCTCTAAATTTCTCAAGTTGCAAAAATAAAATGCTATAGCATCTATTGTTTTCAAATGATTTTTTATTGAAAATAGTTCAGTAGGTTTTCTTGGTTACATACAAATCTCTTCAAATACTTTTCCGAA
Source organism: Acheta domesticus (assembly GCA_031308135.1). Lineage (NCBI taxonomy): Eukaryota > Metazoa > Arthropoda > Insecta > Orthoptera > Gryllidae > Acheta > Acheta domesticus. The sequence continues at coordinate 958 of JAHLJT010009780.1, forward strand.
AATGCAATTCAAAAACTTATTTCCATTTCACAACAGTTTCGGTAACTTCTCTCCACGCAATGGCTATCCCGATCATTGGAGGTTTAGACCTCCGACGTCTTCAACATTCCCTTCATTGGTCCACGCCTTCGCCGTCTCCACCACACACGTCATTGGTCCAGGCCTCCACCGTCTTCATCATCCCTTTCATTGGTCCAGGCCTCCGCCGTCTTCATCACACCCAACAATGGTCCAGGCCTCCGTCACCTTTATCGTCCCTTTTATTGGTCCAGCCCTCCTCCGTCTCATCACCCCCGTCATTGGTCCAGCCCTCCGCTTTCTTCACCCTTCCCATCATCGATTCAGGCCTCCGCCGTCTCCACGGCTCCAAATTTTTTCTTTAAATTTCTTGTATGAATAGAGTAAAATACACTTATTAACATGGCATAGGTCCGATTTTCACGGATAACTCTGAATTTTGAAAATTGCAAAAGTTTAAATTTTTTTGGCGTCTTTCTCCAACTACAAAATTGAAGATAGAGATTTTTCCTTCAAATAAATTTGTTCTGCATAGTGAGTTCTTTCATTAAGGTCATGTACATTTTTTGAAAATTTTAGTAGTTTTCGCGCAATATGCGTGCAATATGTGCAATTTTAAAAAATTACAAAAACAAGATTTTCTCAAAAACGGCTCCAAATTTTTTCTTTAAACTTTTGGTAGGGATAGTGGTAAATGTACTCTATCAGATGACAAAAGCCATATTGCTCTATCTTTTGTTTTTTCAAAAATTTAATTTTTTTGACTTGTCTCTCACGTCGTTAATATTTACATTATCGGCGATTTTTTCACATTATTATATTTACGAGTACATGTGCTTTAAATAATGTCAAGTAAAGTTTCTCGAAAACACAACCGTTTTCTGTGAAAAGTAGCTCAAAATTTCGCATTTTCAGAAACGCTCAAACGCCATTTTCTCATATATGGCTGCAATTTTTTCTTGAAACTTTTGTAACGGATAGTGCTAATTACACTCTTTAGTATAGCGTAAAGTTTATTTTGAGTTATTTTTTTGTTTTTCAAAAATTACATAATTGTAATTTTTTGAAAGATCTCTCACATCTTTAATATGCACATTACCAGCAATTTGTAAACATTATTATATTTGTGAGTGTAAGTGCTTCAAATAACTTCAAATAAAGTATTTTGAAAACTCAAAAATTTTCTGTGAAAATGAGCTTCAAATTTCGCATTTTTAGTAGCGCTAAAACGCCATTTTCTCTTAAACGGCACATAATTTTTAAAAGAAAATTGCCATTTATGACTAGGTTTTTGTGTTCTTTAATATTCTAAAATTAATGTTTCCGTTCTACCAATAGGAAACCGAAAAATTAAGAAAATGACAAAAAAATGTACTTTTGGCGGTGATAGATGACAGCTGGCAAGAAAGAGTATGTGGCAATTCCGAATAGCTAGCGAAGACCCAAGGAAATAGAAAACTAATACGGGAAAGTCTGTGCCATTCTGTAGCACCACTTTTTACTTTCCCGTATACGTACGTATACACGGAGTGATATACGTAGTATAGGGAAAGTTATGTAATGCTGCGCGAAAAAATGGCCAATTTTCGGCGGAAAAAAATTAATTGCCGGGCCGTGAAAACGAAAAAGTGGATAAAACCAGTTGCTAAATTAAGAAAAAAAATCCCCTAACACGTGGTGTAGCCAGAAACCCTGTTTTGTAGGTCCTTGATACCGAAAAACCAATTGAAAGGAAAACGTCCGTCGTCTGTCCGTCTGTGAACACTGCTAGCGCCTAAACCATACGTACGATTTCTTCCAAAATGGATATTCCCCGGTCGATCTGATTCTAGTCGAAGCTTTGAGATTTTGAAAAAGATTCTTCAAAATTTGGGGGTACTTTATATGAAGCCCCCGGGGATTTTCAAAATTTTCTCAAAAACGGCTCCAAATTTTTTCTTTAAATTTCTTGTATGAATAGAGTAAAATACACTTATTAACATGGCATAGGTCCGATTTTCACGTATAACTCTGAATTTTCGAAAATTGTGAAAGTTTGAATTTTTTCGGCGTCTTTCTCCAACTACAAAATTGAAGATAGAGATTTTTTCTTCAAATAAAATTTGTTCTGCATATTGAGTTCTTTCATAAAGGTCATGTAAATGTTTTTCAAAATTTTAGTAGTTTTCGTGCAATATTGCGTGCAATATGTGCAATTTTAAAAAATTACAAAAACAAGATTTTCTCAAAAACGGCTCCAAATTTTTTCTTTAAACTTTTGGTAGGGATAGTGGTAAATGTACTCTATCAGATGACATAAAAGCCATATTGCTCTATCGGTTGGTTTTTTCAAAAATTACAAAAATGTAAATTTTTTTACTTGTCTCTCACGTCGTTAATATTTACATTATCGGCGATTTTTTCACATTATTATATTTACGAGTATATATGCTTTAAATAATGTCAAGTAAAGTTTCTCGAAAACACAACCGTTTTCTGTGAAAAGTAGCTCAAATTTCGGCATTTTCAGAAATGCTCAAACGCCATTTTCTCATATATGGCTGCAATTTTTTCTTGAAACTTTTGTAACGGATAGTGCTAATTACACTCTTTAGTATAGCGTAAAGTTTATTTTGAGTTTTTTTTTGTTTTTTCAAAAATTACATAAATGTAATTTTTTGAAAGATCTCTCACATCTTTAATATGCACATTACCAGCAATTTGTAAAGATTATTATATTTGTGAGTGTAAGTGCTTCAAATAACTTCAAATAAAGTATTTTGAAAACTCAAAAATTTTCTGTGAAAATGAGCTTCAAATTTCGCATTTTTAGTAGCGCTAAAACGCCAATTTTTAAAAGAAAATTGCCATTTAGGGGGTTTTTGTGTTCTTTAATATTCTAAAAAATGTTTCTATAGGAAACCGGATTAAGAAAATGACAAAAAAATGTACTTTTTGATAGATAAGCTGGCAAGAAAGAGTATGTGGCAATTCCGAATAGCTAGCGAAGCCAAGGAAATAGAAAACTAATGGGAAAGTCTGTGCCATTCAGCATACTCGATTTACTGTAAATTCGTTGGAAAAAAATCCCCTAACACGTGGTGTGTAGCCAGAATCCCTGTTTTATGGGTCCTTAGTAACGAAAAACTATTGAAAGCAAAACGTCCGTCCGTCCGTCTGTCCGTGTATGTGAACACTAGCGCGTAAACTAAGCGTACGATTTTTTCCAAATTGAAGAAACCCCTGCCCATCTGGCCTGAGTCGAAGCTCTGAGATTTTGAAAAACATTCTTTAAAATTTCGGGGTACTTTACATGAAGTCCCCCTGACATTTTCAAAATTTTCTCAAAAACGGCTCCAATTTTTACTTTCTCACCTTACGAATACTTCGTAAGAAGAGAAAGTTATGTAATCGTGCGGCGGAAAACGGGGAATTTTCGCCAGAAAAAAACTCTTATAGCAGTGATCTGGTGACAAAAAAGTGGATAAAACCTGTTGTAAATTTAGAAAAAAATCCTTATCTCGTGGTGTAGTCAAAATCCCTGATTTGTTGCTTCTTCATACTGCAAAATCGATTGACGGCAAAACGTCCGTCTGTGGTCAACGCTAGCGCCTAAACCGTTCGGCCGATTTTCTTCAAAATTGATATTCCCCGATGTTTTACTCGTCTCATGACCTCTTGAATTTGAAATCGATATTTTAGTATTTGAGGGTACTTTACATGAAGCCCATTTTGAGATTTCTAAGTTAAAAGAAAATGGCTCCAAATTTTTTGATTATATTTTGTTGTTGAATAGTGCGAAGAACGTTGAAGGGATGACGTAGGTATCATTTTCGTGTTAGCCCAATTTTTCAAAAATTAAATGTTAAATTGTTAAAACATATAACCAGAAGGCATGCGATGAACTTACAATCCCTAACCGTTCCGAAAATATTATTACTTTCTCACCTTACGAATACTTCGTAAAGCGGTTCACCACTGCTTTTCTTGGTCATGTTGAAAGACATGTTTTTCGCATGTTGACAATTACCGGCTTCAAATGATAGAACCGATACAATTACGTTTTGACTAAAATATAAGTAATTGCGATGAATGTACTGGAAATGTCTGTATATATTTGTTCAAATTTTATCTTTTAATAATTTTTTACTTCTCTTCTTGTATTTGTAAAGCGTATGTACCATCGTATCCATTGTTTCTTAATCATACATTTACTATTTATAGGTCGGTCTATTCTTTCATGGCTCTGTTCGACACAGGTGGTGTTGGTGTTGCGTAGTGGTATAAGTGCCGGTTCGTGACTTGAGTTCGGATGTCGGGTCTCGGTACGGAAAACTGCTGCTGCTATAATACACTTTTGCTGGTTTATGAAGTAGTGGAATAGCAATAAGGACCGTATAGAAGCAGAGCGAGAAGTATGTGCGTTGGAAGCACCACTAGTTTTCTTTTAAATTTTTTAAAGTTTTTCTTACAAAATGTAATGACCTTAATGAAAGACCTGACTTTGGAGGACAAATTTTATTTGGAGAAAAGATCTCTTCAAGTTAGTAGTTGGAGGGAAGACGCCGGAAAAATTCAAACATTAGCGATTTTCAAAAAATTCAGAGTTAACACCGAAAAATGGCACATATGCCACCTTTATAAATGTATTTTACTCTGTTCTTACAATAAATTTAAAGAAAAAATGTGGAGCCGTTTTTGAGAAAATTTTGAATATGTCCGGGGGGCTTCATGTAACGTACGCCCAAATTTGAAGAAAGTTTTTTCAAAATCTCAAGTTTCGACTAGAGCAGATGGACAGGAGTTTTCTTCAATTTGGAAAAAGTCCTTCGAGTGGTTTAGGCGTTAGTAGTGTGTTCACAGACAAATGGACGGACGTTTGCTTACAATTGGTTTTCGGTTTTGCAATTTTCGAAAATTCAGAGTTAACTGTCAAAATCGTTATGAAAAACACGTATGAAAGTGGCCTATGCCACTTTCATAAGTGTATTTTACTCTATTCTTACAAGAAATTTAAAGAAAAAATTTGGAGCCGTTTTTGAGATAATTTTGAAAATGTCCAGGGGGATTTATGTAATGTACCCCCAAAAAATTAATGAATGGTGTTCAGAATCGGAGAGCTTTGACTCAGGCCAGTATGACAGATGTTTCTTCAATTTGGAAAAAAAAATCCTACATGGTTTACACGGTTTTGGTTGTTCACATACACCAGACAGAGACGGACGGACGGACGTTTTGCTGTCAATTGGTTTTCCGGTATCCAAGGATCCCCACAATCAGGGATTCTGCCTACACCACGTGTTAGAGTTTTTTCTTAATTTAGCAACTTGATTATTCAGCATTTTCGTTGTCAGAGCCTGGCAAATAATTTTTTTCTGCCGAAAATCCACCGTTTTTTCGCGCAGCATTCCACAACCTTTCTTATACTACATGTATAGTACTCTGTATATACGTATGTATACGGGAAAGTAAAAGAGAGACAGAGGGAAAAGGAGACAGGGAAAAGAGAGACAGAGGGGAAAGAGAGGACAGAGGGGAAAAGAGAGACAGAGGGAAAAGAGAGACAAGGGAAAAGAGAGAAAGGGAATAGAGAGAAGGAAAATGAGAGACAAAGGGAAAAGAGAGACAGAGGGGAAATGAGAGAGGGGGAAAAGAGAGGGAGGGAGAAGAGAGAGGGGAAATAGAGAGGAGGTGAAAGGGGGAAGAGAGGGGGGAAAGAGAGAGAGGGGAAAAGAGAGAGAGTTAGGAAGAGAGGGGGAAAAGAGAGGAGAGAAATATATCCACAATTATTTCTTCTGATGCAGGAACGTGCTGGGTCCCATTTAGTATTTCATATATTTTTAGTCCGTATAAAATCTGTTCCCTGCTCATAACACTTCTCAAGTAAGTTTATTACAGTGTAATAGACGGATGGGTTAGTGCGTGGAATTACAAAACATTGCGAATTTATGCTTTCATGAAGAGCTGAATGACATTTTTCACTTCGCAACATTTATGGAAAAAGGACCTTGCGACGCAGTAAGGGGGTGGGGGACTTTAGTATTCTTAATAACAGCTAGCCTTCAATTCTGACAAGAACCTATTTAAGTGGGTTAATGTCAATGTGAAGAACATTACCATTATATTTTTAGCAATGCTGAACAATACTTAGTAAGAGGACTATTGGAACAATGATATGAAAAATAACCACAAAAAACAATAATAAAAGAACAGTAGAAGCCACAAAGAAAATTATAGTTTCATATCTTTATTAAAAAGAACCCATTAAGTCCCAAAGTTGCGTAAACGAAAAATTATATATATATATATATATATATATATATATATATATATATATATATATATATATATATTATACGCCTCCCCTTTCTTAATTATTGATAATAATAACGGTTAATAGGCGGCGTAGTTTGAATGCTCTTACGAGCTTTGTCGTCTTAGGGGGCAAGATCTTCAGGGTATGAGAAAGTAAACCCCAAATACAAATCATTCATGGGTCATATATTGTGGACTTAGAATACAGAGACAATCGATGAAAAAAAAAAGAAATAACGTCAAAATCAAAACTTGGCAAAATTGTAATTAAATTAATCGAACACTCGGTTCTTTCGAATCTACCAATTGAATACCATCACTGTTTAAATTACTTCCGTGCACGGTTGTTACTTTAATTTTATAATAATATTTGCAAACGTTTGCTACTCATGAATATTGATTCTTTTAAGGTTTAGTAACACTTTGCCTATTAATCTACAAACAAATCAAATCACACATTTAAGTACAACACTATTAATTCACTGAATTTACAAAATATTACTCCTGGAATCATCAATCTGCACGAAATCTTTCCTTTAAATTACTCTCTGTATAAAACACATTAGCAATTGTTGGATAACAATTCGCATCAAATTTTCTAGCACGAGTGTTATTGAAGTTACAAGGCTTCTTGAAATAAAATACATCAACTTTCTTTAGACTCTGTGCCTACTCTCAATTTTACATTATTTTCCTTCGCCTGAATTATCTTGCGTTTCGACACAGTTCTTTACACAGTTCCGTTTTCTCACAATGCTAACGGTAATCCGCACGGCTGTCCTATGTTTTGAATTCACTGGAAATTGATTTGGTTACCTTGAAGGCGCGTGGGTCTCACCACAACGCCGACGTCTGGGGTAGCTAGACGTGCCGTTGGCGCGCGCTGCTGAGCGAGGCTGCCGACTTCGCCGCCGCCACCCCGCTGGTCCCGAACGTTGGTCCTGGAACGCTGGTCCCCATCGTCCTGCGTCGTTCGCCGGCAACTTGTAATTCCAATAACCAATCCCTTCTCCATTCGTTCCTCGTACGTCCACGCCCTTCTCTCGTACTTTTGCGACAGGAATTTACCACGTCCGTTTCCCGTTCTTGTCTTCATCACCAATACTCACGTCCTCTTCGCCTTCCTTGTTTCGTGCTGGATCACGCACGCGTATTCAGAGTTCGTGCACTTCAGGAAATTTGTGCTTTTTCCTGTTTCCTTCGTCGCATCTGGGCCTTATCGAATCTAGTCATTTGTTACGGCATTCTACTCAGTTCAATAAACGTCGCCGAATTGGCATACGTCGTCGATTAATTTTCGTTGAACTTCGCTACTGTTCAAGAGTTCTACTGTAGCTCCACCGATCAATTCACTAGATTTTCACACGAAAATAACTCTTTCTGATCCGTACACCTAATCACTCTCGCTGCAGAAAATGGCGACCTCACTATCGAAGATAATCACTGTCCGTTCTACTCAAGAAGAATGTTCACACCGGTGCACAGTGTCAAATTTAAGAGATCTAGGTGGAAAAAAAATTAGCTTTTTCAAAGTAATCCAAAGCAATCTTTTTTAACATATTTCGATAGTAGAATGTCCATAGTATCCGACAATGACTATATGATTCCGAGAAAATCCGATAAGATAGCCATGATTCATGTCTGAACTTGCTACGAACGCCCCATGGCAGCGCGCAGTCCCAATGATGTGCTTCAGTGCAGCGAATTTGTTCGAAATGTGTGTCTTGTCAGCGCCGCTGAAAGTGTGATTTTTTTATTTGATAGTAAAGTACATGTGTTTTTCCTTCCTAGTGACGGTTTTTATTTTTCATTATCAGTCGGTGTTTACCCACAGGAAAAATACTGAAAAGGTGAGTGTTGCTCATTTGTAGAGACAAAGGTTTTTGATTTTTGAGTAAGGTTTTAACATAGTCTTTCACCTACTTCCACTTCGAGGCTATGTTTATATTAGAGCTGGTATCTTAGAGTATTCAGATAATCAAAAAAACTTTGCGCAAACTTGCGCACTAATTTTTATTTACTCCCAACAGAATGGCGGTGTCATTTTCCCGGAATACTCGTTTCGAGATATGGATTAAGAACTCGAAGGGACTCTGAGTTTGATGCTATTTTCGCGCATATTCTTCAAAACATGAGACAAATTGAATATCCGGAAAACTACCTTAAAGATCATTAAAAAGAAGATTTGAAATTTTTGCCACAAAGTAAATTCCAAATGGGACGGAGTAGCAAGACATCAACAGAGATTTCAGGACACTTATTCGTCTTGGCTGAATGAAAATATTTCCATTTACACTACGATCTGTCTCGAGTACATCGAAATTAATATGCCTACAGCCGGACCTGGCCGTCCAACAAAATCTTTCCGTGCATGTGATGAAAGAGTTAAAAAAATGGAAGTGCAGGCACATCGTTCAATCAAGCACTGAGGAATCAGTTTGGCCGGAGAAATTAAATTGTGGAAAGAAGTTAAAAGAGATTCCGCATGAATCGTGAAAGAACTTATCATTGCATCGCCGAATAGGAGTACGATGATTAAAAAAAATTAGAAAGTGCTTATTTGAAGACCGGCGTTACTGTCACCGGGATCAAATTCTCGCATTAATGGTGGAAGTAAATCTTTCGACTCGACAATTCTGACGACTTCGGTTGCATACAATTCTAATTCATGGTAAAGACATCATTGAAGCGTACATACTCCCAATTGGTCAATTTTCAGAAGAAGCCCAAGAGGCGAGAAACAAAGACAATAGAGGTATAGAAAACACTTCACTAGGAAAACATTTAGAAGTGATACAAATACGGATCTGCTGAACAGATTTCTAAAAACATCAGATCCCTATATTGCTAGTTTGCGACAATCTCCGAAGATTAAACATATGAAACTAAGTCTTGAAATGCTAAATCCTTTAGAAACTAAAGAAGGTTCTAAAATGTCAGAAACCCAAAATTTTGTTGGCAAATATTTATCGGATATTAGTAATAGCAGTAGTGAATCAGAATAATTGCTCTTGTACTTTGATTAGGATTAAGGTTTCCGCTTTTGTTGTTTTCTTTCTATATTTTATTGCCTACTTTATGGAAAACTATGTTGTAGTAAAACTTCCTGTCTGAAGAATATATTCTATTCTTGTTTTCCCTTTTGTGAACGGTCAGATTTTTAAATACATATTACAGCAAATGTTCCTAATTTTGGCCTTTTATTTGTTCACAATCACTGAAATTCCTAAGTTATTGTGTGATACTGATTAGAAAAACTGCTTTTTCCTGTAAATGAAAGATTGCATTACACTGCAGTCGATTCTGAGGTGAAAGAAACTGCATTATGAGATACGCTGCTCTTTAAGGTCAAATTTCACAATAAATATTAGTAAATTTAAAAGAGCGCAGTGATACTCCAAGATGTTCCCATTCAAAACTAAGCAAGCGGAAGAACACATCCCGTGTGAAAGACTGCATGTCCACAGCCCAGCAGTTGTGAGTCGCATTCTGATTACAAATGCTTTTCGTCGCCTATTTCGCAATATCCTTGCAGACTAAAAGACAGACTCGTGGTGTCGCATTGAGAAGAGTGATTTATCACGAGCGAAGATAACAAGTGCTAGTGCTCGCCTCTTTTCGTCTCGAGGGACACGGGGGCATGCAGGCCGCGTCCGTATAGCCAAGGGCGCATGTACTAAGGAGTTAACCTTCCTCCTACACCTTCAAATTCCACCAGCCAAAGAAGATACTTTTAAAGTATATGTGTACCAAATTTCACAAAAATACGACGTATGGTTACAAAGATATTAATTTTTTCCTCCTAGATTGCCCAAATTTGACACTGTGCGGCGTCCGCGCGCACGTGACAAACGCGGAGCGCTGCGATTTTCTACGCCCGATCATCCTCCACTTTTCCCCGTTATTCACATTTTCTATTTATTTATTTTTTCTGAAACGAGGTCTCTTCCCTCAGTGATGAAAAACTTTCCTCGTTTTGCTCTACTTTTTTATTGTGAGACTGATTGAGAGGTCCTAGAATTTTAGTCTCGACAGTGTTGGATTTTCAATATTATGTACATAGCTAGGTCGAATTCGGCCACTGCCTGGAGAAGAATTCTAGCGGCCGGCTGTTCTGATCTGTAGTTTTCCGTTGTCACTGCGGTCAATATCAGGCAAATACCGGAGCAGTCCCCAAAGAAACTGGTCACGGATCGCACCCGATCTCTCCTTTTCCTCTTCCTTGGCCTATCTTCTCCTCTTACTTGCATACCCTTACACTTACTTGCACTACAGTACCACTCTCCCAGAGGCCGACTTGTAGGTTGGTGCCGGATCTAACTGCCCAGCGAGAGTGGAACACCACCACCTGCAGATTTAAAACATTTACTACAAAAAACGGGTCTAATTACCATTTCACTTGACGAGCTGGGAAACAATACAGCGAGAACTCGGGTACTTCATGTATACTTACTTTGTCCATATATACGTATACATTTTTACAATCACCATTGTGAGGAACCTTTTGGCTTGCTTACCATTTCGAAAATATAATATGAAAATGAAGCATTTAGCGGTACGCCGCTGTAGAGAGATATATACCACAGTACCACGGGATATATACCGTTATACCACAGACAAAAATGTTATTGTCGATAAAATAAATGCCCATAAATAATACGAAAATGGTAATGTTTTAATAAGTAAAAGTATCCAATTTACTGCGTAACCGAACATTAAATTATAAAATTTTAATACATTTTTGTTTAGAAAAAACGAAGGTTTATTTTCCTTATAATCCCTACAAAACAAACACTTCAGTTCGTCTTCTGTGGTCTTCCTGTGGAAGGTCATGGCAATGCCATAAACACTCATGTGAAGTTCATGGCGAGTGAGAAAGATGACGACGTTCCTTTACGATGGTCGGGATCGAGTAGTAAGATTGCTCCGCTCGTTTTGCGGGACCGAGTGCAAGCTCGTACACTTCTATTCTATTTATTCTTTCATCTCCGCTTGAGAGTCGGCCATAATAGGTTGTAACTTGTAAGAAGACAGCTCTCCTTGGAGTGTGGCCAACGCCGAGAGCGAGTCATCTGTTCGCTGCTTTTCGCCGATTCACAGCCTGACTTACGCGTTTCATTGAGGTGCCTTTCTGGGCCCCTTCAGTGTCAGTTACACGAAGCGTCGGCACCGCAAAACGGTTTGCGAGGAAAGACTAGCCCGTGTGCTATAATTTTCGCATCTACGTGACGCTGAAAGGACGTGAATATACCTTTCTTTTACCACTTTGCGATCACTGAATGAGTTTTGGTATAAGAACTCCGGTTTTATGTGAGGAAGAGTTAGCGCTTCGTAATAATTCAATTTGTGGTTTCGTATATTAATTTGTGGCCATTCATAAATAGTTTGCTCTTCAGGTGTAATTTTCTCTTTCCATTACTGAGCTATTTATGGGACACGTTTCTTCTCTTCCTGCAGAGATTTTTTAATACGTTTGAAAGTAAAACAAGGCATACAATTAGGATATTCTTCTATTGCCAAGTAACTTCAATGTCAAGTTGAAACGTCTCTCTTTAGTGAGAACTTAATTTTTGCAGTGCTTATCAAAAAATCAACATTACAATTAATTAATATTTATGAGGATATTTGTAGAGTATTTTCTTATTTATTTAAAAGACAATTTCATATACAACAATTGAGTATTCCTCATTTAACTGATAAGTGAACAATAAGGTACCAAAAGCATAGTTTCGTACTTAACATTTTGAAATAGTATGTGATGGTGATATTGCTTTTTGTGTAAGAACTTACGTAAAATATTTAATTGAAACAAATTTTATAGTAGTATTTTGGTGATAGACCCCTTCAAAAATTTCTGACTTCAATGCACTTCCGTTTATTGAATGAATGAATATATTTATTGGCTTTAACCTTAATTATACGCCATTATACAATTATGTACATGATTAATCAATGGAACAGTCAGATCAATACAGTTACTCAGAAACATAAAAAAATACAAAAACAGAAATTACAAAAATACATTAATTACAAAAAGCAACATAAAACTAACAAAACTTTTAGTACATTTACATTACACATTCACAGGTCATGTTACAATGAGTTTTCAAAAAACCATGACTTTTCATAGCATTCTATTATGGAAACTTAATTATACGCCAGTATACAGTTATGAAAACATTAATCAATGAAATGGTCAATTCAATACAGTTATTCAAAAATAGAAAAATTATAAAAAACACAAAAAACACTTCCGTTTATTCAAAAAAAGATAAGTCAGTGACGTCTAAAACATTTAGATCATTCTGCCATTGTATCATTTTTTAATGATAAAACATTTAAGCTCGCGGGAAATTTCCATTTATATGTTGCCATATGATGTTGAAGTCTTCAGAAAGCTTCAAATCATCTTGAAACACATGCGTGTTAATTCAAGTTTGTATTCAATAACAAATTATTGCACTGAACTTCTTACCTTTCTATGACTTACACGTGCAATTTTGTTGCACTGTAAAGTGAACGCAGGGAAATGCTAGTAGTCCATGAACTGGCATGCGCATTCACGTTCATGCAATATCCATCGATGTTATATCCGCCTATTTGTCGTTCGGGCAGACTACTTCCATCGTCTCTGGGACGGCCACAAACGAGCCAGTGAAAAATGACGAAGCTGAGTTGAACTGGGGTGGGCGGGTCGGGATGGTGTGCGACCCAGAATAGAATGTCGTACAGTGTACCGAAACGACTATGAAAGTTTACTTTCACAGTCTTTCACGGTTTATGTGATTACTAAAAGTAGTATATGTTTCTCTCTAGACGTCTTTTGCATCTCAACTACACCTTTACATCCCTTTACAACGTACATATCTCAACAGCTTTACGTTCCTCTTTACAACTTGCATTTCTTTACAAGTTTACTCCCTCCATGAATCTTACAATTCTTACTTCTCAAGATCATACTTATTTACTTTTCATATTTCATTTTATTTTTACGCTTTTCTATTTTCGGTTCTCTTTACACCTTCCAATCCCTCCCCTCCGTACGCGTCATCTGTCGGACATTTTTTCCGCCCATTGATGGACGTGGACGTGATGATGTAGATTGGAATTGGGTATGATGAGTAAATGATGTAGTAATGGAATAAAATGCAGGGCCCTACTGTAACCACGTGGCGCGAACCTGCTTGCCCACCACGTATTCCACTTACATAGGACGTGGATGTAAATTCAGTCTGACCCCGGCGGTGGAAGGCGGGAACTCTGACCACTACATCACGGTTTGCCCCTGGTGAACGAAAATAAAACAGAATGAAATGAATATTTCCTGTCACGTGTTCAGAAGAAACTCAATGAAACAATGGAACTCAATGAAATAATAAAAAAGGAGGAGAACAAGAAAAAGGAAGGAGAAAAGCAACATTTTTCTCACTGGTTCGTAGGATACCAAGTTCAAAGAAAAGAAGAAAACCTACATTCTAAACTTTTCATTACATTGATCAAAATGTATGATTTTGTACTTTTATTCTCAAACATATGAATGTCAATTACAACAATATTTCACATGAACACACGAAAACAATAATTTGCGAAGGGACGTCTATTTTAAAATATTAATTTCACCGTAATTTCATTAAAACTTTTTTCTGTAACAGATTTATCTGGTACTTTCATTCATTGCAAATTTCAGGTAATAGTTTTTTCTCCATAATAATTTAATATTTTTAATAATGATAATTTTTAATAATGATAATAAACAACGATAATGGTAGTAACCCCAAAACGCAGTGAATGAATGAAATTTAGTAACCCAGAACGCAGTGGCTGCACTTAACTTTCAAGTTTTCAAAAAGGGCTTACGATCGGCTCTTCAGCGAAGTAGGCCGTGGATCCCAATGATCGACGTACTCTTTATCATATCTTTACGTTCGGTTCATCGATGTTTTTGATTGTGATATTGATATAAGATAAATATAATATGAAATATTTTGGTAAGTTACATATAAAATGATTATAATAATTATATGAGCGCTGATTCGGGCTAACTCAGATGTAAATACTGTTCCCTCTAAATTACTTAAGTAAATAAAATAAAAATTAAAAATTGTTTACATTTATCATTAGTGGCCAATTGTCGCGTTTGGAACCAGTGTGCGTGGACGGGCGGAAGGGATGAAGACTGGTGGGCGCGGCGCAGGGTCATTTGGTCGCGGAGGAAGGAGGAGGGAGGGTGCGGGGGTGAGGCAGGGAGGGTGATGGGCGCGGTGGTCTGCAGCGGAGGACAATGACGTGTGTGGGCGGGCGCCGGTGCGGCGTGGCGTGGCGTGGCGCGGCGTGGCGCGGCGCGTTCTCGCACGTCTGCGAACAATGGGGCGCGCGCCGTGACGGCGGTCGCCTCCCCCTCCCCCCCCCCTTCCCCACCCTCACACCCCGTCCCCGCTGGAGAGGAGGCGGAGCAGGGCTGATGCGCTCTGGTTGTCCCCGCCCTCACATCTGCGTCGTCTGACGTCGACTTCATCCTTACTTCTGCCCTCTCGATTTCATTGCCTGCCTCATGTTTATGACTTGGTTTTGTTCCCCGTTCAGCATTGTTTTTTTGGCGTGCATACTACCATAATGTTTGTTGCGGTTTTAAAATTCGCACCCTCCTTCTTTCTGGCTTTTAAGATATTATGCTACGATAAGTTTCACCTTTAAGTCAAGCCTTCTATTACCACTTTGCTTCTCTACTCCACATGTCCCGCTAGACCATGTGACTCCACGTGTCATCTTTTCCTCATACCCGTATTTACACGTTTTCCTCGCAGCAGTGTTTTATTTCTTTCTGTTACCCATGCGCTTCGCCTAGACTACCTTACTGTTCCTCTTTTCTCCATTTCATCGTTTTGTCCTCTCTCGCTCCTTGGATTACGTTACTTCGCCGGCCCACAAGTCTTTGTGTAACATGATACTAAGAACAGCCCAAGGATTTCTCTGGCCTCTGGCAATGTCAGTATAAGGGGTTCCATGATTCCGCACCGTTATAACGAAATACACAACTGACACTTACAGATTAAAAACCTGGCGTGCTGAACATATGTTTCAGGCAGTGGAAGGGTTTAAGTTGTAATAGTTCGATCGTGCTCGCACACGTTCGCAAAAGGCCCGTTCGTTTTGCACGATCGTTGTGGATATTAAAGTTAGGCCGCACACGAGTAGGATGCGATAATATACGTGCCTACGATGGTTACAAACCAAATACACAACTTACATGTATTCAAGTATTACAAGCCTTAAATGATTAATTCATGAAAAATATTCGTGAATATTTGGGTGCTATAGAGCCCATAGAGACCAGCGGTGTAAAGGTCTCCTACTAGTGGCAGTGGCACGCCTCGCGGCACCGTGCCATGCCACGAGCTTCTCCGCGCCACTAGCGTCGGGAAAGGAAACTAGTAACCTCGCCGTTTGACAATAGTGATGGCGTTGTCTCTTGCGGCGGGGTTTATGAACTTCGTGGAGAGGCGATTTCGTCGTGGCACTCGTGCCACGGACCCCTCTTGTGGCATCGACCCTGACAACACTGCCCTTGACACCCAGAATATCTTGAACGTCCGTCGTCTTTAAGTATTCTCTCATCCCATTTGCGCAATTTCTGACGGGAAACATTGATGTTTTAAAAACATCGACGTTTCTTTGCCGTCCCCACTCTAGGGTGCTCCGCCGTCGGCTGCTGCCCGCGCCGTGTCTTAGCGTGGCGTCATGTGGCGCGGCGTCCCTGGGCCGTGCCTGTTGGTCGCGCGCCGTGCCTCGCTGGAGGCGCCCGTGCATTGTGTCGGCCGAGCATGAGAGCGAGGGAGAGCCACGCGTCCAAGTGGAGGGCGTTCTTGCGCGCTGCCTCTGTTCCATCTCAGGGGCCCTTTTCCAGAGGCGCCGCCGCCTCCGCGCCGGCCGCCTTCTTTCCTCCTTACTTGCGCTCCGAGTTGCTAGACATGTGGACCTTTTTACAGCACTTGATTGGATTTTGTGTTGATTTTGTGCGTACCGTAATCGTTTCTTCCCAAAAACAAATTACCATCGGCAATGCTACTAGTGTACTGGAAATTTCTGATTAATTACAGAGTCGCGAAAGCTACAAGGAACGTATCTAACAATTTCCAGGACATGAGTAGTTTTAATAATATTATTCCCATATTATGTATCGATCATTTATGCTATGTATTTCTGCTTATGGTTGACTTAGGGTGAATAGATCAGAAAAATCGGATGCAAAGCTATATTTTTTGGGGGGTACACCGTCCTACTAAGCTAGGTATGGTCTGTGTAACACACCAGATGCATTGGTAAACGTAGTTGGTGTTTTGATTGGTTTTATTGAGTAGAATACTCAATGTAATCTATAAGAACACTGTTTAACTAAAACATTTGTCATTTTTCCGACGACCAGTTACGAGGTGTTTAGAGAAAACTGCCGTATTTTTCTTAACTAGCAAGTTCAGAAAAAAACGATGAACCTCTCTAACGTATGTAGTATAAAATTACTGAAGAAAATAATATGAAAATATTAAAAGATATAATTATACATTTACGATTATAGAGAGATATAAGGGAAACTGAAAATAAAATGAATAAAGTACTGTCGTAAGGGATGAAAATGTCTTAAGATGGAGAATAGAGAAGATTGGTTGGAGACACACGACCTATGGAATTCGTAAAGGTACGATATGAAGGTGTAATATAAACTCAAAATGCATTTTGCAAAATTGTTATTATTTTCAATATTTTTTAAAATTATTTTCGAATTTCATGCCTTGAATATAATCTAAAACAATCCTCATTGTGTATTTATTTGGATGTTTTCATGTATATTCAAAAAGCATAAATCTTTTCCAATTATTTCATACGATTTTGAATCGGGATTTTCGAGTTCCGCCCGCGTTTCTAACCGCCGCATTTTTTTCACTACGTTTCCTCATTTCCTACTTCAACATTTGTTCTTCCTCCCACACTAATTGCACTGGCAGTGCTGCTTTTGTGTGAATCACCCCGCGCTTCTCGGATTCTCAGCGCGTCAACATTTCGACATTGCCATTAACACAATGCATCTCAAGCTACAACACCCTCCTGTTGCGCCCGCACGGCTTCTTTCTACTGGGAATCTGTGGAAATGCTGTGCCACTGTTGTGAAGCGCGATCCTTTGTGTTATAAAATGCTACAGATCTTTTTTTCTGTGTTAATTACTTTGGGTTGCTAGACATCTGTTTGTAACTTTTGGCGTTTCGTATAATTGTAATGTAAGCGTACCGTTTATTTAAATTTAGAACACGGTTGCTTGAACACTGGACAATACTTTATTAGGGGAAGAGTAGAAAAAGGAAATGGTGAAATTAAATTTCGACACAAACTGACAACCGTAGGTCAATGACCAAAGAAATGTAGAGTAAATTAAGTAGCATGTAATGAAACAGTTGAATATGTAATAATAATAATAATAATAATAATAATAATAATAGTAAAAATATTAGAAAACGTTAAATGAGTGTCGTTATGAAAAATACATTTATTCTCCGCTCATCTTCTGTAATCGAATATTCGAGTTTCTTGATTTCACACTTCGTGCTAGGATGCTCACGGAGCACGGACCCTTTCTATCAGACGTTATTTTTACATTTGGATCCATATGATTTAGATAGCGATGTGCTTTATTATAATGCTGGAAATACTACATTAAAATTAATAAAAATAAAGAATTCACAGCACGGAATTTAAAGCAGCAACTCGTCCTATCATGCTCTATCATGCGTCTTCTGCATCACCAATTCTGCTCCTACAGTTTTTAGTACATCCTTAATTTAGATATTATAAAACTAAATCCATACCACAAAAACAGCTGAAAACAACCACCATGTTTCAGTACGGAATTTATACACGCAACTCCTGCTACCGTGTGTTGTGCTACCATCATCGCAGTTGACAGCATCTCCTGCATCAGCAATTCTCGTCCTACACCTATTAAATACATTCCCAACTTGGAGTCTGAGCTGTTCGCGTCTTGAAATCGTCTTCTTCGCAGAGTCGTTGGAGTCGTCGAAGACGTTGAATGGAAGTACAGCGACACAGAATAAGGCGACGCCGAGTCATCGACTCTTTCCAATTAAATTTACTTGTTTTATATCGACCAAAATAAATTAGACAAGGGCGTGCTGTATTGTAGTACCGGCAACTTCTGAACAAAGCAACTAAAAATAACGACGTGTTAGAACGCTATTCAAACTCTTAACTCCTGCAGCCATGTTGTGCGACTACCTCTGCAGTTGACTGCATCTCCTGCATCAGCCATACACGTCGTAAACCTTTTAATTTCATTCCGATTTTCAAGATTGAGTTGCCCCCGAAGTCGTGGTGTTCGCGGAGTGGTCTGATGGGAGCGGGGCAACGCACAATCGGGTGACACCGCGTTGTGCTCACATTCCAATTACCTTTACTTATTTATTTTCTGTGGATTAACACGAATTCGAAAATTTGCTGTCTTGTTGCGTTGACAACTACGCCACAAAAACAGCTGCACAACCACGTCTTAGTTCGGAATTCAAACCCTCAACTTCTACCGCCATGTTGTGCGACCATCTCCGCGGTTGACAGCGCCTCCTGCATCAGCAATTCTCGTCCTGCACCTTTTAATTACATCCCGAACTTGGAGTCGGAGCTGCTCGCGTCGTGGTAGTAGTCTGATGGGAGCGGGGCGACGTAGAATAAGGCGACGCCGCGTCGTGGTGTCGCGTAGCGGCGCGCGGTGTCTCGCGTCCGTCGCATCCCAATTAACTCGTCGCACATTCTCCCCGCCCCGCCCCCGCTCCGCCCTGCTCTGCCTCCGCCCCGCCCCGCCCCGCCCCGCCCCGCCCCGCCCCGCCCCGCCCCGCCCCGCCCCGCCCCGCCCCGCCCCGCCCCGCCCCGCCCCGCCGCGCCACCCGCCCGAGAAAGTTCTAACAGCCGGAGCGCCCTGGTCGCCCCGCGTAGGCTGTGATGTGCTCTCCACCGCGGGGGCAAATGGGAGGAAGTTTGCGTACTGGGAACCCTCGGGTAGCCTTGAGTACAGCGTGGTCATGTCAGAGACCGGGAGCCATGTCACCCATGTGTGACTCCAACGTAAGCATTAGCTGGTAGAAGGTTTTGGCAATAAAAACTGTTTCGAATTTTAAAAGAATGTAAAAGTAACGATACCCGTTAGAACTATGCGATAGTTTTGCCTGTTTTGTTTCGGCCGTCCGTTTTACACGTGCGTCTATACCCACAACCCGTAAGGGTTAAATGGAAGTTATTGGTTTATTGGTGAGATATTCTTAGCATTTCCAACATATAAATCTTTTGGCATCACGAACATTTTTATTTACTTCTTGCGTAGCTTTTGACAGTAGACGAAATATCTGCTTCAAGTCAGCACGCTGGTGATAATTACTAAACTCTCTACAACTGCTCTTGAAATGTTGGTGACGAGAATATCCTGGCTGATTTAATGATTTCTCATTTTATTCGTGATACGAAATTGTCGTTGCCCCAGCCCTAAAAGTCTCTGGACGAAACATTATTCATAGGATGGGCGTAGTTAGAACGACCAGATGAGGTACAGGCAAAAACGTTTCACGAGTGGCGGTAAAACCGGACGGACAAAAACTGTAAAAGCATTCTGGTTACGATTAAATGCGTGACTTACAAACATGAACGGCTAAACACGGTTTAAAAAACCTGGATGGGTGCGGTAGTAATTATTAAAAAAAATAATTGCCATACGACGCTGGAACATATTCTTCTGTGGAATTGGAACATGGTTGATAGATTCACTGACGTTTGCATCTTCTTCAGTTGCAGTCTCTCGGCATCTGCGAAGGTCGTGAAGGAAAAGTCAAACCATCCGAGATGTGCACCTACTTTCCTCTCGTGCGTCTCTGTTTATGAGGAAGATTTGAACGCTCTCACTGGGAGCAACCAAAAGCACAGTCGCAGGCTCACACGTTTTCCTCATTTACGTACGTGAATGTAGATGCAGAAGTTGAATTCGTTTTGAACAAAAGCGGACGTATAAATAACAAGGACATTTATTGTATTACGTTTAAAAGTAAAATTGTAACTACAAATTGAACCAGTTTTGTTGGTTTCGCTCATCTTTAAAACGAATATTCAAGTTCCTTATTGTGAGTGCCAGGTCGCACATAGAATGAGTAATTGGAAGCTTTCTGGAGAGTATTGAACAAAACGGAACACATAAATAACAAGGACATTTATTGTATTACGTTTAGAAGTAAAATTGTGAGAACAAATTGAACTAGTTTTGTTGGTTTCGCTAATCTATAAAACGAATATTCAAGTTTCTTGTTGTGAGTGCCAGGTCGCACATGAAATGAGTAATTGGAAGCTTTCTGGAGAGTATTCCAGCAGTCTCCTCACTTTTCATTCTTTCGCCTTCGGAATCTCACGTCTTCACCGCCCGAAAAAATGACATTTTCCTTTCCTTTTCTTTTTTATCATAAGCCAACTTCATCAACATTCTATTATTCACAGTGAGTTAAGACATGGGAAACATGACGACCCATGGGTAGCGCTAGTGTCTTTTAATAGTAAAGGTAATAATTAGAGCTCTGCAATCAGGCGAAAACAACCGCTCGAGACTCTCGGGCTCCGCGCCGACGCTCGGCGAAGGGTGGGGGACCTTGCTTGGGGGGGAAGAGATAGCTGTTTAACGGACATTTCGACCGGCCGCCTTGCGGCTCCCGCCGAGACGCGGGAGTCGCCGAGCGCCCGGGCGCTCGAGCGCTCGAGCGTCTCGAGCGCTCGGCCAAGCGCCGGACTGCACAGTAGCTTCGCCCCTCAATGCATGTACGGGATATAAAGTCGCCGCATGTAGTGATCGCAACACTTTCAATTCATTGTAATCGAAAGAAAATACAATTTCAATTAATGGATTAATTTGTTGAAAAGTAACAATTTATCGATTGACTGGAAATAATTTTATAGAGACAAACAATACATTTTTTAAACAATTAAGGCAAACAAAGACTCTGAAAATAAATTTTTATTGTTTTTCTATATTTATAGTGCTTGAGGGAAGATAATTCGTTGCGTACCAATTGTAATGTCATTGAAGTTTCTTACAAACCCGAATATAAGGCATATTTATTAAATACAATGAATATTTGGTCATAATTTCACGAGTATATAAGAAAAAAGCATATGCTAAACAAAATGAGGTGAGTACTATTTTCCTTGCATCAAAACGTCTTGTCATTGGGCGTAGTAATTTATTGTGAAATAGTTTATGTAAGCCGACATGGCCTTTGTATTTGTCGACTCAGTCGGCGGCCAAACAACAGCGGTCACGGCACATCAGCCTATTCAACTCAATACAACAGCCACAGATGCCCACATTATTTACTATTATATACACACGTTTAACATTATTTTAAATTCGTCAAAAGTATGTATACATGAAATGATGCATATAAAGTTTTATATGTACGAGTACAATGTTTTTCAGTTATTCCATTATTTTTCGTTTCAATACAAGATAAGCGATTAATTGTAATTAAAAAATCGTAAAAGCTGAATTTGTGAATCATTGACTTCTGTGGAGTAGTACTGAAGCTCCACGAGACTCCCTTCCTTTGGGTGAACTACTGACACTGAGAACAGCGTGGCAGGATGCGATAACAAAGGTTGTGCGAGTTGACTCGGTGGCTCCCACGCAGCGCGCCATCGCCGTTGCGACGAAATTTCCAGGAAAGGACAGGAAGCAGTTGAAAGAGAAGGGTCGAGATATGTGCACAAAGCTTTCCTCGAAAGATATTGAGGAGCTCGCAAGATTATAAATAAAATTAAAAGTACAAAGAGCTCAAAATAATGCTGAGGTGACTGAGGCACCCTGCACGCCTACTGCCGGGATAAGAAACTAAGACCTGCGTTTCAGATGTCTGAAAATTACAACAACACCAACAACAAAAATATTTGGAAAAAGACAACAAAAATACAAAATTGGAAGGGAAAGGTACTAATATATTTCATTGCATTTGTATTTACACCATATAAAATGAAGGAAAATTAATGATTTTATGTTCATTAGAATAAAATAGGCAATTCCGAAACATCCGATACCTAGTCATTACAAAGAACGGAATTTATCTCTAAAACTTTTGAGTGCCTTTTCTTTGAAGTCACAGGCAGAACTGCAATAGATCCACTTGAGGTTCTCCCGTGCGTCCGAGGAGTCGATTTTTAAAGCTTTTTATTTTTTTTTATACAATTTATTAAAATTATTTATTACAATTAAAATTAAAATTATTTATTACAATTATTTATTACAATTTATTAAAATTATTTTATTAAAATTTATTATTTGAAAATTAATATTAAAATTCCTCTATATTTTAAATTTTGAAAAAACGAAATTATTGGTCATTTATTTAAAAAACCATTCAATACTCCTTCCTTTCCCTGAAACGTGCCATTAGATATTTACTCCGACGTGTCGGCCGATTGTTACGTGGCGCAGTTCGCCTGAACGGGGTCCGCCGGTTGTCTAGTCTCGTCGGTTGGAGGCCGAATCTCGGGCGGTCGCCGGCTCCCGGGAGTCCGCAACCGGCTGCGAAGGACAGTCGAGCGCGTGGTCTCGAGAGAAGAGAGGCGAGCGAGCGCTGGTCGGTAAAAATCGCGGAGAATGCAGACCTCTAGTAATAATCCTGGAAAGCTCAATGCTAGTAGTGGAATTTGCAGGAAAAGCAGAGTGTATTAGAGCAGTGGTATCAACGACGTCTACTGGTGACTGTGGCACGCGTCGTGGCACCGTAGCATGCCACGAGCTTCCCTACGCAACTAGCGTCGGGAAAGGAAACTGTTAGTAACCCCGCCGCTTTACAATAGGGATGGTGTCTCTGGTGGCGGGGTAATGAACTTCGCAGAGAGGCGATTTCGTCGTGGCATTCGTGCCACGGACTCCCGCTCGTGGCATCGACCTTGGCAACACTGTGTTCGAGACATAATTTGGAATTGACGGAAAATCAAGAAGCAATTCAAACTAGTTTAGATGGACGAATGCCCTTCGCGTTTGCGAACAGCAATGGCTCTGATTTGAATGGATGGTGGAGCTCGTCCACTTGTCTGTCTGACGGCACGGCCCTTCTCCCCGAACGAATGCACACATTGGACGTGTTTGTGAGGGCTGGCGCGTCGTGTGTGGCCGGTCCTTGACCCCGCTTCTCCCTTTGCAGCGCCGTCCGGCCAGCGGCTCCCGGAATAGAGCGCGCCAGGTCGCCGGCCGCCTGCCCCACCCCTTCCCCAGTAGAAGGAACCGCCCCTCGGTCGCCCCTGTTGTCGTTCACGCCCCCTCATCGCTCTGGCTTTACCCCCGCCACCATCACCGTCCTTCCGGACGAGGTGGCTCAGGGCATCAATTGATGTCACTGCAGGGCCTCTGACCTGGAAGTCGTAGGTTCGAGTTCCGGCGAAGCAGGATTTTCGACCCTGTCTAGATAGCTAGGTCGAATTCTGCCGCCGTCTTAAAGGAGAATTCTAGTAGCTGGCTGCTCTGATCGGCAGTTTTCCGTGGTTTATCTAGTCACCCTAACAAAGGGGTCACGGAATGCGCGCAATTTTACCTTCCTCATCCCTTACCTACAAACATGCACCACATTACCGTACATGTCGGTAGACCAATCGGGAGCTTAGATCGTGTCGGACCCATCGGCTCGGACGGTGTCACGCTGATGGGAGATACCAAGTTGAAGCCGACGTAAGTCGGAGCTGGATCTCACCATTCAGCAGGAGAAAATAACTGCCACCTTCAGTGACTAAACATGCCCTACACTTACGGGACTAGCGACCACATCAATTGACGTGCCCATAAAAATATAACAACAAATAATTAATAAATCATCATCCATCGTCCCTGCTGCACACCTGTCTTTCCCCGTCATGTTCCCCTCACCACCGCACTGTCTCACTTCCCCCTTCGGTGATTCGTGCTCTATCTCCTTACCGGGAGAGGTGGGTCAGGGTATCAATTGATATCAATGCAATGCCTCTGACCGGGAGGTCTTAGATTTAAGTCCCCACGGTCACCGCCACCTCCTACATTAAAAACATACACTACACTTACGGGGCTAGTAACCTTAGTATTTGACGCATCCGGAATCAACCAACGAGCCCGCCACTCCCCTTCCAATCCATGCCGCCTCCTGTACCTGTAATTTCCAGTTTCGCCCATACAATAGCACGCTCATTTTCTGGCCTTCGCCGCTGCCAACTTCCCGCTCCAAGCAGCGGCCTCCCCCATCGCCCCCTCATTGCTCTGGACATGCCCCGCCCCATCATCGTTTCCGCCTCCGCCGCCGCCTCACAAAAGAGCAATTAACGCCTCGCGGTCCGCGCCATTCACCAACATTTCCCCAACCCCCGAGTCCCTCGCTGCGTTTCGTTTACAAATGTCAGCGCATTCGGCTTGTACTTCCCTTTCCGTCCCCTTCATTTTCTCCCCTCTTCCCCTTCACTTTCGCCTTCTCAATTTCCTTATGCGAACCTGTCACTTCTCATCTCCAGTCTAGAACCTCTTGCATTTTACAAGGTGCAGCATTCTTCTTCCTGTTTATTCTTTGTTCCATATTCTGTTTTCTACGACTTTATTCATTACTTTGTTTCACTCTGTTTTCTTTGAAAACGTGTCAGCCACTGACACCTCATCATTCTACGTCACATTCTCTACAAAAATAATAATGTGCTTCCGATTTGTTTACAGTTTCTGTCTTTAAACACTGGTTAATTTGATGTTTTTTTACTTGTTTAGGTGTTTTTGATTGAGACAGTGCAGTTGGAACCGAGAGTTGAATATTTGCTTTCCGTTTACTCCTCCATATATATATTTTAAAAGCATAGTGTACACTCACTGAAAACTCTATGCCACTTAATCTCCTCACGCAATTGCTATTGATCGATTCTCCGAACTTTCTTGCCTGCGAAGAGAATTTCGGTAGATTTTGTTCCCATCACCCCAAATGAGGACAGAAAACCATAATGCAATATTCTCGTACGTCAAGAAGCGAAAGCAAAGAATCGTGAATTTAATGAACGAACATTGAGTTGAATATTTGCTTTTCGTTTACTCCTCGATATATTTCTTAAAATCTTGTGTACACTCGCGGACCACTCAATGTCACTTAATCTCCTCACGCAATTGCCATTGATCGATTCCCCGAACTTCCTTGCCTGCGAAGAGAATTTCGGTAGGTTTTTGTTCCCATCACCCCAAATGAGGACAGAAAACCATAATGCAATATTCTCGTACGTCAAGAAGCGAATGCAAAGAGTTGAAAAAAAAATCCACCGAGCGAACACGAGTTTCCTTTCCATCGCGCGCTTGTTTTCCTGCCGGGCGCGGCGCGGCGCGGCGCGGGGCGCAGCCGTTGAGGACACAGGAAGGAAGCTGTGTGGGCTACTCGCGCGGGCAAACAAGGCGCCTTACGCGGAAGCGACCCTCTGCCGGAAGGTCAGTGTATTCCCGTCCCGGCGGAGCCCGTAATAGCAGGAACTCCGCCGCCGCCCCGTGCACCCTGCTCCAGGGGCGGAAGGCGCCTTCCGAGAAGCGGCGCAGCGGCCTTCCAGGCGCGCCGGCGACGGCCGCTTCCGCCGCGCGCTCTTGCGCTCGGAAGAGCGGCTCCGCGCCGGCGGATGTTTCGTTTTCACACTGGCGGTTCTATGCGGCTAGGAACACGTGTGTGAGCATCCGGAGAAGCTGGCTCCGGTTGGTTTCTTAGATGAAGATGTAAGTGGATCTTCTTCGCAAATACGTTTGTAGTTTCAAAAGTTAAAAATAAAAATATTTATCCAGATCATTGGAATTACCATTTGAGTGGTGAATATTAGCTTTTACGAATGTATTATAATCGACAGTGGCTCGAAATTACGAGTAACTCCAAATTAGGGCACTATCATACCCCTATTTCTGATCGAGGACATCCCCACTGAGTACCTCTATGATATTTTTATGTTAATTTTGTGAAATTGAAGTTGAGACGAAAGTAAGATGTAGAGTGGGAAGTAAGACAAAAATTTCTTTAGGTTATGGGGGACGGAACAAATATTTTGGGAAACGCAATTTAATTCTTGTAGAAGCAACGCTGGTTTTTTCGAGGTTAAAGTGGCTGGTGCAAGGGCCAGTTTGGCGGTTAGAAAAGCATTTGGACGACAGTAAGGAAATGTAATTGGAATTGGTTCTATATCCAGCTCTCTATGAAGTTGTCTCTTGGTTATATTCCGCGGGGCAATGGTACTTGTACGTAGCACTTTATTCTGGAAGGTTTGCATGGGTTTCAGAGATTTTCAAAAGTATTTTTAGAAAATAAAATCGTAATACTCTTTTTTTCTTTGGGGTGTTTCCAGTCCACAGCCGGTTATGCTTCACGTCCCGATGTGACGCTTATTCGACCATACACTAGACACCAACACACTGGCGGTCTCCTCCGATCTGTAGGTTAGCAAAACGCGAGGCCTTCCGCGACAACACCTACTTGAGAGGCAAGAGGACAAAAAAACCAAGACTCGAACCCGCGACCGTTCGGACCAAAGCGCTGAATCGATACACACTCTTAGCCACCTCGGTCTCTTATTTTATACAATGCAAATTATAATATGAATGTATCAATATATAACCTCAGTATAGTGAAAATTGGACATTATAAGTGTATTACTAAACAGTTATAATGAAACTCCACAATGTGGCAGCTGATGCAATCTCCAAACAGTTATATCATTATAACTATATTACTTTCTGCTGGTATTATTTTATATAGTACTGCTGAAACTATTTAATTTTATTTTCTGCAGAATATTATTTTCTTTGCGTTTTGAGAGAAAGCATCTTGCAGCAGACACGTCATCAACATGTTTCATGACTCTGCACAGCTCGCACCATGGATGAATCCGCGAAACAAAACGACATATTTATTAAAAAATTACCCGTTAAAAATCAATTTAACATGTTATTAAATTGAAACTCGCAGACGCATTGGTTAAGTGTTCAGTCAAAAACACAATTTCACTTTAATCACGTACGATATTAAATTAAAACGACCATTGACAGAAAACAACTTTCAGCAATGGCTTTGCGAGGTCTCATTGAGAGACTCCGATTATTAATCTAAGTATACTTATATTTTCCTTGGATCGCCAATGACTAAAAATGTCAAAACAGGTCGTGAGTGAATAGGCCTTCCATGAAAAAGAGAGTAATCAGAAGATTATTTTTTCATTACTTCCAACAGGGCTCCTTATCACGGAAGTGAATTTTCTGATGAATTTGTCAAGAAAATGTTAACACAGGACGAAGGCAATGGTGTGGAAAGTGACATTCCGCATTCGAAATCCAATTTACCCTCAAAGTAAACGCGCAGCAAATTACTAGTGACGATTGCCAATCGGCAGCCGGTGGCCGGTTGCATGGTGGTGGGAGTGGTGGCGGCGGGGAGAGGGGGAGGGTGGCGGCGGAGGCGGAATGTTTGCAGAGGGGTGGGGGTGGTCGTCGAGAGCACAGCAGCGGTGGCGATACCACACGGCAAACAGCCTCTCGCTTTGTGGGGTACGGTTCGCTTTTCCCCCGCAGCAGTGGATAATTAGCTCGTCGTGCGCGAGGTGGGGGAGAGGTGAAGCGTCTGAATCAGTGGCATGCTCTCCATACGCGCGCACGCATTGCGTAAGTGAAGCATGTGCAGTTGGAAAGATAAATGTGTTTTTTTTCTATCGTTAGAATCGATCAGCTGATTAGCCTTTACCCATTAACTTCCAAATTAATTTTGTGCGCATGGCGTTCGCTCATTGTCGCGTTCGTTCGCTTTCGAGCGCATACAGAGAGTAACACTTTCCATTGTTCCACCGATTCCGCCATTTTATGTCCAGTTGTCAGAAAAATGGAAACTGTGTTGCATTATGTATGTTGAGAACCATGAATCTACCCCAAACCAATATTAATATTCTTGAAAATCATCGTAATGTCACCAATTTTTTTAATTTCCCTTGAGTTACTGTTTGGTGCCTGACGGTGTTGTCGGGTGAGTGGATATTAAATGGCGGCGGTTGCGCTACTCTCTGTATCTAGGGTCTCTAGGCACATTCATTCTTGGAGCTCTCTGGCAGCATTTGTTTGCAACTTTTAGTTCTAATCAATTGTTATGTTGCTAAATTATACTATTAGATCGCTCTAAAACTCCAAATGGTGTTTATATGAGCATATTTTTCTATAAGAAGAAGCAAAGCCGATCTGAATGGTCGAGGTGGCTAGAGCTTGTGCCGACTCAGCACCTCGGTCCGAAGGGTCGCGGGTTCGAGTTCCCAGGTGGGTATGGTGGTTTGTCCCTTGTCTTTCATGTATGTGTGTGTTGACACGAAATGCCTTGTGAGTCTGCTGACCATAGACGAGGAGTCCGGAAGTGTGTCGAGGGTAAAGATTAATATGTGTTCCCATGAGGGACATAGTGGGTACCCAGCCCCAGATAGTCGAAAATGGGCATCCCCTAAAGCTGGAAAAAGAGCGAGGAAGAAAAAAAACTCATTAAGAAGAGACCATTGATAGCACTCTCCTTTTGGTTTTTGGTTTCACGTCTTTCAAAATGTTTTTCACTTTCGCTACGTTTATAGTCCACTTTCACACTTATTGATACTCGGATACTCACCTTTCGTCTTTTCACTGTCTCTGGGGCTGATTTACAATGATTTAATGTCATTTTCGAATACCATGCGCTTCCCCAGTCAGCCAGTTACATTGTTATCCTTTCCACTACTCTACACTCTTACTCAGAGGTGCGCCCAAACGGGGGAGCCCACTTCAAAAGCCGGTGACACATGTTCACTGGCGAATCTAGGGGGGAGCATGGGGGCTGTGGACCCCCTCCTAAAAAGAAAAGCCTAGAGTTTTCGTTTCTTACCTTTCTTTATTTGGTAAAATTGATTTAAATATTTGTTCTAATATTACAAATCTCTACACCATGTTAATAATTATTTAAAAATTGATATTAAATCGTATCATATATACACTACAAAAATAATATACAACATAACAACAAATGTTTATTATTTCACAATAATCTATGACTCCCTCCATAATGATCAGCTAGACCCGCCTAATGTTCATATGTTCACTAATATAAATTTTACAACTATTCTAATGACGCGTCATTGAATATCTCATTAATATTCAATATTATTCAACTTCCAATTAACAGCCGAAAAACATTTTAAATTCAGCATAAATTAGCATTTATTTTTAAGAAAATATGTTGGTTTACGCTACCCCTACAGCCAACTCCAAAGAAAAAACTCTGATTGCGCCACTGCTCTTACTGAACGGCGAGAGAAACCCCGTCCTTGACACTGCGTGGCAGAAAGATGCAACTTGATATCCCCCACTCTCTTCCTCGTGCTCAGAGAATACGCCAGCGCCTCGTTATTCAAATGCGTAGGACGCAGAGGAGATAGTGCGTAGCTACGTGAAGCGACCGTGCGAAGACAGACATGCGTAAGCAGGCAGCACTGCTTGCACAAATTGTTGAGGAGAGAGTCCAATTTAAATTAGACTCACAGGAACCGTCTTCTGCTTTGCATTGATCTCAACTTTTTCCTGGTCCTCCTCTGTTCTTGTGTTTCTTAGTACGTGGAGCTGAATACTGCGGTGTTGCTTTTGAAATACAGAGACAGCTACAAGTTCATACGTGGTGACTCTGTAGTATGTTAATTGGAGTTATTCAAATTTTATGTTCTATACAAAGATTCATCCTTTGGAATATAAGTTGACCTTTTTTAAAAGATATATTTCTTGAGTACTTATTTTCTTTTTATCGTTGGATAAATTAATTTCTTCTGCGTATTTTTGAAAATAAATGAATTTTAAATTTTGCTGTAACGTCAACTGTGAACGAGATGTATAAAAGTAGAAATTTATTGACACTAATCCAGTCATCGTATCGTTACAGGAGAACTGTGTTTGGATCGATAAAATAGAAAGAAAGCAAAATAGTATTCAAAATAAGATTCAATAATTTGCTTTTTGACGTCTCGTGCTTGTGAGCTTCTTTTTCTCCTAAATCACATACTAGGTAGACACTGCAGGCTCAATGGATGCACTTATAATACTCATACAGAGTCTGATATCTTAGAAAAAAGAATGAGGAAAACCGAGGTCTAATTTCATCCTTTCCACGCTTAAGCTGACAAATTGAAGGGTTCGCTTTCGACCGATTTGCGGACGGCGGAAAAAGCTCTGACCTCAAGCCCCCCGGAGAAAGCGCCTATGAAGAACATTAGAGGCAGAGGAAAATACGAATCCTTTTGATATATGCGGCTATCAGAGAACAGATTTTCCTCTTCCCGCCGGATCCCCTGCTCGCCGAATCCAGTTTGACCAGGTGTTAGAAGGAACCGCGCTTCAAAGTGATGTTCCCCACCGGACATGAGGTGTGGTCGCCGTTTTGAGTTCAGATGTACTACACTGAGGCTTTCTTGAGGAAAAGAGATGATTCCTTCGCTAATTATGCACTTCAAAAAGAAATAGGAGCAGCTAGAGACCTGATTTGCAACTAGTCGTTAGACTACACAAAAAAGTAAAACTGTCTACGTACATAAGATGTGTTATTGATTATGAATTTCGAACACGCCTCTATCAAGATTTCACTCTTTTATATTGATGTCTTGGTTTATTTGTAATAATCATCCTATGATTGATCACAGATTAATACTTTCCCGCTTGAATGAAAACAAAATTTTACGTCTCTTACATCTTGGAAATATTCTCTCAGGTGTGTGTGCGCGGAACTTTCACCGAGTGTCATTTATTTTTCCTTAAAGACCTCGAAACGAGTACTAAGATTTTCAAATAATTTTATCTCAAATTCATCAGTTAGCAGAAAATTAGTTTAGAACGTCGACTGGTGAACATCCAAATCACATTTCCACTGTTTTTGCTTCTTTTCCATTGGAAATATTAATTGCTTTTTCCCTATTTGTCAATTTAAACATGTTTATTTGTATTATTTGTAAACGCACATTTGATTTGAAATTGCAAAAAAAAAAAAAATGAAAATGCAGTAATTTCTCTCTTTTGTTTCAGGTTGGTTGAAATTTACTTAATGCAACCCAAAATTGTTTGCCCTAATGGTGAGTAGTAGTCCTGGAATATTTTTAAAGTATTTGAAGTGTAAATTAAATGGAAGTGAAATTTGAACGCTGAACATGTTACTAACACTAAGAGAATGAGCAAGTGTATTCAAAATCACATCATAAACGTCTTCTTAATGTGCTTAGTGGTTCATATTGGGGTTAATTATCCTCCTTCGTGTGTGATTGCTTAGCAAACTTACGGTTTTAAAAGAGTTTTAGACCTAACAAGGCGTCATTTTTTTTGTAACGTATTCAGTGTTCTTTGAAAACGAAGCTCATGATTTACTGATTCACTCCAATACATGAAAACTTTGCACGTGAATTCACTCTCAAGTTCATGCATTATTTTCATTAACAAAAACAAATTAGCAATTCTTAGCACTCACCTCTGTTGACGTTGTTAGTGAAAGACTACGTCTTTTACTGCGCCGTAAACACAAGTTACTTGCGCCTTTCAATAGAACGGTTTCGCCTGCTCATGCGGTGTGTTTCGGACGTTCTCTAAAATAAATGGTGCTCCAGTAATAACAGCTCCGGAGAGGAGAAACCGCGCGCCGCCTTGGACAATGCCGCCATTCCCTTGAGAGGCGCTAATTCAGAGGAAAAGTGTTCGCTGTTGGTGGGGGCGGGGCGGCGGTCAGCAGCTCCGCTCAGCTGGCGCGCCCGGAGACGCCAAGCCGAGGGAAGACGGCGTTTGAATTGGTGTCGAGAGTGACGCCGATGCCGTGCCGTGCCGGGCTGGCTGCAGCTGCTTGGTTTGAAGGGAGACTGCCTGCAGGTAGCTAACGGTGTCCCTCAGTTTAATTCCCACGCCTGCGGGATAAGAGATTGATTGATTCATTCATTGTTAATGATTCCGGGCGCGTCGACAGCTAAGGTCATTCGACCCGTAAGTGTAGTGCTTGATTTTTGCTCGGGAGGTAGTGGTGGTGATCTTCCCCCGCTGGATGGCAAGATTCGGCGTCGTCCTACCGTCGGCTAACAGGGTTTCCCCCAACCAGGTATCTTCCACCAGCGGGGCTCCGCCCCAGCCGGGACAAGCTCTAAGCTACCGGTCGCCCGGAATGTCTTGTACTGTAGTGCACGTTAGTGTGTGTAAGTAAGGAGAGATGATAGGACAAGGAAGAGGAAAGAAAGATCGCGCCCGGTCCGTGGTTTCTTTGTTAGGGTACTGCTCCGGCATTCGCCTGTTGATCAGAGAAACCATGGAAAACTACCGATCAGAGCAACTGGCCGCTAGAATTCTCCTCCAGACAGCGACTGAATTCGACCTAGCTGACAAGCTAGTGTCGAAAATCCTGCCACTGCGTCGGGAGAGAGGCCTGTGGCGGACATGACGCATTCCCTTCAATCTAACTAGCAAACTCCGCCTACCTGAGCTTTTTTATTCATCACTCAGCTACAGAAACTGAGACTATTTTAAAGGAAAGCTGCCCTTCTATTTTGCCCCGACTGGGAATCCAACCCTGGATCGCAGCGGAACGTTCCCCATTAGCCACTCTAGGTGTTACGCTTGAAGGGAGAGACCGAAACTGGCGTTGGGGATTGGTTCGGTGACCGAAACTGGCGTTGGGGATTATGAAATGAAGAGGCTTCGGGCAGTAAAAAGAAACGACGCACCAGGCACTGCAAGCCTCACGCTATTTGTAAATGTTAGTAGCACGATTTTGGTCTCATTATTGTATTGTCCCAAGCCCTTCATAAATATTGTAAAGGCATTCAGTAAGAAGACAATTTTTTTAGCAAATTTGAGATATTAACATTTACAAATGAAGGGCTTGCTGAGAAGGCGAGGCGTATCTATTGCCTACAACCTTTCAAATAAATTTAACCCTTAAAAGCTTTCCGTTTTATAACGAGTAGAATCGCACAGTGTCCTGTTTAAAATAGAACATGAAATGTAAACTAACGGGAGAATATATTGGAGAAATACGCTAATAAGAAAATGAGCTTAGCATAATAGACGTTTGTACGAATGACAAGAACATTTCCCAATTTTAAATTATTTCTTTAAATTCGTGAAGATATTTGCTCATAACAGCTGGCATGCAGCGATAAATCATAGTATTCGCACAAAGTAGAGACAACAAAAGTACCAGGTAACAAGAAACGTGAGACTTCCGTGTATTTCATATTTGGCATAATTTTGAGAAGCATACAAGAGTTTAAGATGATTTTGGAAATACTACTTAGGATATGACACCTAGAATAAGATAATCAATCATCTTAACATGATAAATGTTTCATGTTTAATTAATTTGAAATTTGGGAATGGTGTTTGTAGCCAACCTGGACATCGAATACGGACCCTTCATTTTTATTTCCTTCCGAACAAAGCCGTTCTATAAATCTAGGGAATGTTAGCTTTTGAGTAAACTACAAAGTAATGGGATGAGTGGAAGGGGGAGTTGAGGACAATTGTCGACAAAGAGTGTGAATGGCGATGACACCACATCACACACAGAAGGTCGCGAAATTGGTGGCCTGAAACAGCTGTTGTTGATGTAAATACAGGGGCGCCCAGAGAAACCCAGGGGCGTGGGGCAGTTGATCCACGGGGAATGAGTTTCAAACAAAACATTCCCTCTTCCCCAATCCATAAACAGAATTCATTTCTCCATGCATCAGAAATAAATTTTTGCGTTAAATTTGGATTGGAGATGAATACATTTTTTTTAATTTCTTTTGAATAAAAAACTTGTGAATAAAAAAATGGGGGCTCCAAACAAGTCAGCCTGCGGCAAGTTGCTCCAACTGCCCTCCAGCGGGTTTTGGTCGCCCCTCTGTAGTAGTGATGTGACATCGATGACAAAACATCGAGGTAAGCAAACATCGATTTTCAAAACTAAAACATCGATGTTGAAAATACATCGAATAAAAACCATCGATGTTTTTAGACTGGATTAGCGTTCCTTTGGTTCCAACACATGGATAACAGCGCTACTATTAGTTATTATTTCATATTTTAACTTTTACAGTATTGTTACCATGTGAATTTTTCATTCAGAAACAAAACATGGGAAAAGAAAACAGCATCGATCATAAAAAAAATCGATGTTAAAAAACATTGCTGTTAATACAAAAATGTTTAAAACATCTATTTTAAAAAAATCTGTGTTAAAACATCGATGTTTAAAACATCAATGTTTCTACAATCACAATCGATTCTTGAAAACATGGACATCGATGTCGCATTCCTAATGGGTAGATGGCGCAGGAATGACATAGAGCGTTCCGGAGCGCCGCTACAACACTAACGGCGAACGAGCTGCTTTTGCGACAGTAGCAACTGTCGAGACGTCAGAAAAGTGGATGGAGGATGCGGATGGATGCTATTCAGCACAAACTTCAGTAATGCTACGGTGAGGTTAGTGCCCACAGGTGTACTTTGGGGATAATATTACAGGTGAAAGGGGCTGTAGCATCAGGAGTGCTAAAGGAAATTGCGTGGAGAACAGCGGGAGGGACAACGCAGCTATCATTAGCAGAAATGGGGACTTGAACCTCAGCGGGTAGTTGTTGCAGGGGCTGATGCAGACAGAGGAGGGGGCAGGATGATCGTGACTCCCCAAAAAATAATTGCGGGGTGAAAAAAAACGTGCAGTCTTACTCCCAACAGAACACAAAATATATTGTCAGTACACAAGAAAAGACACATCTAAAAAGTTGTCGTTTTGTGGAAGAACGGTTTTATTCTGAAAGAACCGTTATTTCACGCTCAGACAATTTTTAGTTCACAAATCGTTTTTTCGTAAACTTTCTATTTAGAATTTTACTAGTAAAAAATACTGTTTTCTAACCGTATGTCTTTACTTAAAAAATGTCGATTGTTGAGATATCACGTTTTTGAATACTGACAAGTGAAGTGGATATTTGCAAATTCAATAAACCGTCAAGGAATGTAATTGATGTACTGAAAATAAATAATGTAACTTATTTGATTCAGTTTCTAAGGTGGCCAATAGAACACTTCAATGGCCAAAACTGTTGAACTGCATGTCGACTCAGCGATTCTGTCGCAAGGGTGTAATATTCCCGTTTAATATTGTGTGGCGTAACGTATAGTTTTTCTTCTGCTAATTGTACAGTTGATCCTTAAGTCAAGGAATTTAATTTTATGTATAAAGGAGGTACATTCTTATAAACTAAAGAATTTAAACACTTATAAATAAAATATAATTCAGCGCTTTAAAATCGACCAGACAGTTACCATTTCAATAAATGTAACCAATATTTCATTGCCTGTTAGTAATAATTTCTCTTTGAAAACATATCGCAATTATTTCGTATAATTTTGAAAACAATTTTTCTTTTTACTTATTTATGTATGTAATTAACTGATGGCATTGGATCTGTCACAATTCTATTTTAGAAAACGAACAAGTCCTATCATAAATTCATGGAGAGTTCATTTCCACCGAACCGGTTTCTTTTCTGTACTCTGTGGTAACTGTAAATCGTCGTGAAACGAGATGAAGGTAGTGCCAGGGACAGAGTCCCTAGGTATAGAGAGTAGGGCATTCCATTGTTCCATCGACCCCGCCATTTTATATCCTGTTGTCACGAGAATTGGAACTGTGTGGTATTCTGTGTGTTAAGAACCATGATTCCTTCCCAAACTAATATTAATATTCTTGAAAATCTCCATAACGTCAACAATTGTTATAATTTTCGTTCAGCTCCTAATTGCTGCCTGGCGGGGCTATCGGGAGAGAGGGTATTAAATGGTGGCGGTTGCGCTACTCTCTGTATCTAGGGACTGTAGCCAGGGACGACGGTCAGCAGGACGGCGCTAGCGGCGAAGGAGAAAACGGGCGAGCGGGAGGCGGGTGACAGTGACAGCCAAATTGGAACGGCGGCGGCGGCGGCACGGCGGCCAGCGGAGAAGGGCGTGTTCGGGAGAACGTCCGGCGCGGCGCGGAGGCGAGAGGCGGGGAGCGCGCTCTCCCGGGTGATTGATCGCCGCTCGTGACGCCGTCATCTTTTTGTGGCGGCGGCGGCGGCCGGCGCCTGGCCGCGACGCGGTGGCCGGCCCCCATTTGTTTACAGCGCGAGCGCCCTGGGAGTTTCTTGCCACCGCGCCGCGTCACGCCGCCGCCGCCGCACCGCGCGGGCAGGTGCGCCGGGCAGGCGGAGCGCGTGTACCGCAAAAGGGTAACTGGACGTGGGGACTTCAATGCCAATATTACGACCCCCAGTTATATTAACTATTGTTATGTTATGGTAGTCGGTGTTTAGGAGATCGTTTCTATTTCTTGCCATTTTAGCAGACATTAGGCTAATGCATCCTATTGCAATTAGTCTGGTAAAATAATGGTCATATATGCAAAAGATTGTTAATACGTAAGAAAGTAAACGTTAATGGTATTCATATTTGAAAAATCGTTTTGTAAATGTTAACTATTCTTTTTGTTCTTAATTATACAGCTGAAAGTGTTTTGACATCTTCTGGAAAGTTCCATGGCTGCCAAAGATGATAAAAACGAATGATTATTATTTATTGAAAATAGTAACATATACTCTTAAAAGTAAGATGGAATTAAATAATTAAATGTACAAAAATTCCCAGTTTTCGGAAAAGCTGTTAAACGTCCAACCTTTTTTACAAGCTAATTACATTAATAACTATGATTACGCTAATAAATGTAGTCCGTGAAAATGCAGGTTCCACAGGCCAATCTTAAGAAGGGTCATTTCCACCTGGAGAAACAGCGGCAAAGATAGGATCCATTTGCGTCATGTAATTAAGCGTCTTTCGTTGTAGCGACACCCAATCGCAGAGATACGTTTCCCTCCTGTGGCCCTAATACACCCGTTCCGGTGCACCTGTTCATTTCGGTGTTTTCACCAGATCACCTAGCGTTCGCGTCGAAATAGTAATGCTACAGAGATGACACGCGTATAGAACACTCTGTGCTCCAGGGTGGCGTTACTTAAACACATCATTTACTTTGTGGGACGCACATTATGTAATTAAGATTTTGAGGATACTTTTAATACACTTAAAATTAATTCTGAGATTATGAAACGTAAAACTAATATCCATTCATGTGTTAGAAGTGCGCCGAAATAATTAATCTGTTAGTTACAAAAATATTTGAGTACTCATTCAAAGTACACAATAAGTATTTCAGCTCAGTCGTAGTACCTCCATTGTCCCTCATTTCGTGGAAGATACGGTTGCTCTTGATCTTGCATGCAGTTATTCGTTTAATGGTGTTACAACGTGTGTGGTCCATCTCTCTTAAGTGCATTTACGACAACAGTTTTTGCAGTCATTGTGGCTAGATTGCCGCTGAAGTATAAAGTACCTTGCTCGACGGTTATGTTAAAATAACCTTGCGCGTCAGAAGAGATAATGATATGTGAAGGCATTCGCATACATTTCATGATGTGGGGCTTCGAGTGTACTTACACATTTTGTGGTGTAGGTGCTCTTTAAAAGCGCGTGGAAGACATCTCTTACCAAGATATTACTGAGTTTTTGTTCACGGTTGTACATGGTTCTTCGAAGTTTAAATCAGCGTCATCTCAACGCCGTTAACATTGCATTCGTTGCAGGCTAGTTTTTGTAGATCCCTTCCTCGTTCTATCTTTATTGCCAGAGTTGTCGCCCTCGTAATGGAGTCCATGTAGTTGAAAGCAACTGTTGAAATTGAACACGCATTCCTTTGCTCTAAGTGAGGTGCTGTGACGGTGCAATTTTTATTTATTTATTTTGCTGTTATTCCTTTAATTCAAAAATTAGTTTTAATAAAGAATGAAGAGAGCTTTGATAATAATCATAAATTTTTAAATACGAGAGGAGCTAAAAAGAGAGCGCCCACTAATTTTAATGAATCGAGGAAAATTTTAAAACATATATTCAGTTGGATTAACTTAATTACACAGAGCGTATGCCTTATAACATTGCCATAGAACGTAACATACCTTACAACATAAAATTTTATAGATTGTTTGGTAGATTATTCGTGTGTACAGTAGTGTATGTTTATTTAGTTAGTGTGGCTCCCTTACTAATTTTTTGCATAATAAGCCCTGCTGCTGCTAGTGATGATGATGATGATGATGATGACGACGACGTTGATGACGACGACGATGATGACGACGACGATGACGATGACGACGACGATGATGATGACGACGACGATGATGACGACGACGATGAC
The DNA here is from genome assembly GCA_031308135.1 of Acheta domesticus. Classification (NCBI taxonomy): domain Eukaryota; kingdom Metazoa; phylum Arthropoda; class Insecta; order Orthoptera; family Gryllidae; genus Acheta; species Acheta domesticus. Next base: position 39,598 of record JAHLJT010009780.1, read on the forward strand.
GAAGACGATGATGATGACGACGATGATGATGACGACGACGATGATGACGACGACGATAACGACGATGATGACGACGATGATAATGACAGAGATTAATTGAAATGAAGCTACGAGGAAATGAGAGACACAGGAAATGGCGACATTCTGGAGGAAACCTGGCAGGAAACCCACTTCGTCCGGTGCAAACCCCGGAGGCTGCGTGATGTTCACGTGGTGTAGTAGTCTGCCTAATCGCCTTCCAACTATGAGTATCGGGATTCAAATCTCAGTCGGACCATGCGGACTTCGGTGGTCAATGCGGGTCCGTTGCCGATTTTCTCGGGGTTCTCCCGACCCCTCCGCCTCTTATTCCAAATTTGCTCCATCTCATTCATAATCACTAGTCCATCAAAATCACCGCCCCAGGTATGGTAGAAAGGTTTGTAGCCGGCATCATAATAAAAACTTCACCTGATTGATCCATGATGAAATTCGGCGCCGACCCACACGTCGGCTTGCAGGGAATTTCTCCCTCCAGATATCTTCTCCGGCAGTGCACAAGTTCAGCCAGGACAAGCTCTAAACTCCAGACTGATCTTCCGATATGTGTGGCAGTTTAGTGCATGTAAGTGTACGAGAGTATGCAAGGGAAAATGATAGGGAGAGGAAGGGGAAGGAAAGATCACGGGGAGACTACTGCCCATTTTAGGGTACTGCTTCGGCTTTCGCCTGGTGTTAATGAGAGAAACCAAGGAAAACTACCGATCAGGGCAGCCCGCCGCTAGAATTCTCCTCCAGATAGCGTCTGAATTCGACCTAACTATCTAGCTAGTGTCGAAAATCCGCGACTAGGAGAGGTGGCTCAGTGCATCAACTGATGTCACTGCAGTGCCTCTGGCCGGGAGGTCCTAGGTTCCAGTCCCGAAGGCGGCAGGATTTTCGCCACTAGCTTGTCAGCTAGGCCAAATTCAGTCGCTGTCTGGAGGAGAATTCTAACGGTCGGTTGCTATGATCGATAGTTTCCCGTGGTTTCTCCGATCAACACCAGGCGAATGCCAGAGCAGTACCCTAACAAAGGGGCCACGGACCGCGCGCAATCTTTCCTTTCTAAACCTTGTCCTATCCTCACCCCTTACACACAAACACACTTATACTACCATGCACTACACAACCACACATGTCGGGAGACCGGTCGGGGGCTTAGAGCTTGTCCCGGCTGAGGTGGTGCCCCGCTGGTGGGGGATACCTGCTTGCAAAAAACCCCGCTAGTCGATGGTAGGTCGGCGCCGGATCTCGCCATCCAGCGGGGGAAGCCACCTCCCGATGAAAAAACCTGCCCTACACTTACGGAACTAATGACCTCATTAGTTGTAGGGATGTGCCCTTAACGGCTAAACTGTTATTTCTTAACAGTTAACGGCTCGAAACTGTTACGCGAAATAACAGTTATTTCATTTACCCTGTTATTAGCTGTTAACGCTTCCAATTCATTGTCCTGCGACCTACTGGGCACCAACTGAACTATAGGCTTTCGCGGCAACCGTTTTGTACAACAGTTTCACTGCACTCTACCAGTTGTGATGAGTAAGTGTTAAAGCGTTGCCGCCAACTCCCGAGTAATCGTGGACGTTTTATTTATTAATTAGTTGTTCAAATAGCTTGTAATTTTTAATAAAGTGTTTATTTACTTTAGTGAAGTGTATTAATAGAGGTATTAGCGAAGTAATTTAAAAAAACTCTTCCATTTTAAAACAAGCTTTTTTGTGTGAACCTGAAATGAGTTCTGGAAACAAAAGGTCCAAAAGAAGTATTTTGTGAAACTACTTCACTCCTGTAGACGATGATCAAAAAATTGCTTCATGCAATATTTGCAAAACCAAAATTTCGTATGCTAGTACTGTCACAAATATGAAATCTCATCTACAGAAGAAACATCCTACCATAAATGTTAGTGCTGATATTCGAATACCTACGGTCCAAACCATAATATCTCCATCAGAAACAGCAACTACTACATCTTCAACTTCTGTATCTTGTGAAACACCTTCAACTCTTCTGATTCAACCTTCAACTTCCAATTCATTTTCACATTCAGGCTCACACACCCAAGCACAGATTACACCTTACCTCCCCAAAAAATCAGTGAAGCACAGAGAAAGAAAATTGACCGGCATTTAATGAATCTCTTCATTCTTGATTTCCAACCATTTTCAATAGTAAATGACTCTGGTTTTGTGGAATTTGTTCATGCACTAAATCCATCATATCAACTGCCTAACAGAAAAGCAATTACAAAAGCATATCTTCCAGCAACATATGAACAGTGCCTAAATAATGTGAAGGAAAAATTGTGTTCAGTAGAAAGTGCTTGCATTACTACAGACTGTTGGACTTCAAAAAATAATGAGAGTTACTTGGCTGTAACTGTTCATTTTATTTCTTCAGATTTTGAGTTATGTTCAACTCTCTTAGATTGTGTGTGTATCAGTGGATCTCACACCCGCAGCAATCTGGCAGAAGAAATAAAGATTATACTGCACAAATTTAATTTAATGGAAAAAGTGTTCATTGCTGTAACAGACAATGCTTCTAACATGAAGGGTGCAATTACTGAATTTCTAAATTTAGATCAGTTTAGCTGCTATGCACACACTTTAAATTTAATTGTTCAAGATCCATTGAAACAAATAAAGGACATCCATGAGAAAGTTAAAAAAATAGTCACACATTTTAAAGAAGTTCTTTAGCAAATGAAAAATTAATAAATTATCAAAAAAGCACTGGCATCCAAACACCAAAAAAACTTGTACAGGCTGTGGCCACAAGGTGGAATTCAACATATTATATGTTGCAGCGCTTTGTGGAATTAGAGGACAGCATTAAAGTCACTGCAGCTCTCCTCAATAAGAACTTGCCTGTATTGACAGAAGAAGAATGGGCAATTTGTGGTGAATTATGTATTATTTTGAAACCCTTTGAAGAGATTACAAAAAAATTAAGTGGTGAAAAATATATTACAGCAAGTGAAGTAATTATTCTTACTAATGGTTTGGCCTCAGTTTGTAAAAAGATCACAAAAGAAAAATTTTCAACCATTTCACTGAATGTAACACAAAATTTATTGGATGGAATTTCTGAGAGACTGGGTCACATCGAGACAGCAATGCCAGTTTCTCTTTGTACTATTTTAGATCCCAGATATAAATTAATTGGTTTTTCAAACAGAGATAATGCAAAAGAAACTAAGATTTTTTAATAGATATGGTCAGAATTCTTATAAATGAAGAAAAATATACAAGCCCAGAACCACATGAATGCATCCCAGTTTCAGAAGTGGAAAGTGAATTTTCTATTTGGGAAGAGTTTGAAAAGAGAGCTGCAAACATGCAACACACTTCAGGTAAAACATCAACAGATACTCCTAAAATCATGTCACAAACAAAATTTAACAGTTTCTTCAGAATTTAAATAAGTTGTGATTTGTTATTAAATAATTTAATACTTTTGAATTTTTTAAATAGGTACATCAACAGCAGAGGCAACTGTTGAAGTGGAGAGATTTTTAAATCACAAACTTTTGCCTAGAAATCAGGATCCATTGTAGTGGTGGAAAAAACACCAACATTTGTACCCAACACTGGCAAAATAGTAAAAAAAAATTATGCATGGTGGCATCTTCAGTGCCTTGTGAAAGGGTATTTTCCAAGGCAGGCAACTTTATTACTGACAAGCGTTGCAGACTTAGCACAACCCACACTAGTGAACTGTTATTTCTTAATTCAAATTATAGATTCATTAACAAATAATTGATCATTATTATAAACACCATACACCACAATTTTTTATATAGGACCTACTTACATATTACTTAATTTTTTATAAATGTTTATTTTCAAAAAACAATAAAAAGTTTCTTTTACATTAAATTTGTCCAATATGTTTCTAAGTGTTTTCCTACATATGTGAGACCCACTAACACACCCTAAAAGTCAGATAAAATAAAATGATACGGTCAAATAACTCACATTATTTTTGGATGTCCAGCAGCTTTAGGTAAGCAAACACAAACATTTTTCTCCTTGTCATTATTAGGCACTCTTACTTCTCTGTTCACTAGTAATCCACTCGAAAAGATTTCTGCAATCTGAATAAGGATTTGACATCACTAACATTTGAGTTAGATTGTATACACAAATTCTATTGAGATATTTTGATTACTATTCTTTCTTAGCAAATATACCAGCCCGCACCGAGTTCTTCGATACAAATGAGCTGTTTCTTTTCCTTAACCATGTGGGATTCCCAAATTCGGCAAGTAGTGCGAAAGAACGCCGTAAGATAGCTGCACAAGCCAAAGGAGCTACCAACGTTATTACATCTGCGTGGTGTTGCCACAACTGCTTTAACTCATAGCCAGCTCGTAGCAGTCGGCCATGTTCATGAACATGTTATTGATAACTGTTATTGGTAACTGTTATTTCAAGCCAACAGTTATTCCGATAACAGTTACTGAAGAAAAGCTGTTAAGACCATCTCTAATTAGTTGACGCGCCCGGAATCACTAAGAATCAATCAATCTAAAATCCGCCACCATCGCAACTCGAACCCTAGGACCAGTGCCGCTGCTGAGACCTAGGCAATGCTGGCTCTGAGCCACACTCAGCCGGTACTCCACTTGAGTGACCGGGATTTTTATCCCGGTGCAAGAAAGGAAAGTTACCGCTTCTAACCACTACGCTGCGGGTCGCCCTCAACATCGGTCCATCGCAATGCTTTTGAGGCTGCCTGGCGATGCGTTGGTGTTGCCGCAGTCGCCCTCGAAGTGGTAGCGGTCGTGAAGTGGAAAGCAGCACCCAGAGCGCTTACGGCGCGCGTTCTTTGCTCTAGGTCAGCCGTCGACGCAGCCCGTCCGGAGCGGCGGTTGTTTATTTTCCGATCGGATGTGTGAGCGGAGGAGGGAGCTGAGAGCCGAAAAACAGTCTTCTGACCGCCCCCGCCGTGGACGCGAAGAGTCTACCAGAAAGAGGGAGCCTGAAGCAAGCCAGAATGTAGTGCCACGCGTCCTAGGTCACTTAGTCCCTTAGTTACTCCTCACCTTTGTTCAAGAAGGTGGATTCAGAAAATCTGTCCTTAATTGCGTCACTCATTAATGTGATAATACTAATAATAATTGAAGGGCGTCTCGGGAAATCTATTAGTTCAAAAATTCAATTTGAGAGAAATGAGAAAAAAACGTCCACCTTCCTAACTCATCTATTTTTCTTTGCTCGTTTTCTTTTGACTTCCTTTGTGTAATGCACTTTAGGCCGAGTCGATATTATCCTCTGATACATAAAAGTTCACATTACTAGGCGGCATCATTAACTCCATTTTCTCAATTTTGGACTAATGCTGTTTTTACGAGAAACACTCAAATTGTGCTTATATTCGTTTTGGGTATACACAACGCGTCTGGATGTAAAACAAAGGACATTACTTATTTTTGAATTTTAATGCACGATAAAGATGAATTAGAGGAGTGGAAATTCCGAAGTGAAATTTATAAGTACAATCTAAACAAATATATCATATTCAGTATTCTTTCATCTCACCTTTTGTCTATTATTTCTTGTTACAGACACTGAACTTGTGAAAATTTTTTAAATCATATGGTTAGTATTTATAATAGGAAAACGTGAATATAATATTGAATAGCTTAATTATGTACATTATTCCAGATTAATCTGATGTTTTACTTCAAAACGTAATGCATTTGTTTTAATTTAGAGCAATGAATTTTCAGAGAACATGGCTTATTTTGTCTCGGACTTCGGAATAAACAGAGTGGTCTATCGCCACAATTGATCAGCTGACATTCAACACTCATTAAATTTTAAGTACCTTGTAGTACATAGAATCGTGGGGTTAAGTTACAGTACTGGACTATCCAGTTTTCTGAGGTAAGGAGTGTATAATCAAGCGCACTTCCCAGTGAAAACAGAAATAAATGCTCACATGCTAAGGAGATCTCTCGATATACTTTTCGAAACAAGGCCACGGGGGTTCGGGAAGTTCCTGGCAAGAGGAGAAAGCAGGGGGAAGAATTTGCAGTTGGCGACTCCTCGCAATTACTCAACGGGGCGCGTGGTGTGGAGGCAGAGGCGCGCCCTTGGGCCTCCGCCAGAGAGAAGGCAGCGGCCGGCTGCGCGTGCAACTAGTGGCATGTAAACTCTCCTCGCGGGTCACCCGTAACCTAGCGGCGAGAGCGTTTGCTTTTCACCTCTGAGTAACGGACTCCAATAGCTGACAATTAATTCAGAGTGGCGAATGTAATGCTCGGTTCCCGAGCGTAAATGATGGAGGCGGCTTACGCCATTCATCTTCTTTATCGTTTTAGTTTATTTCTTTTACTTTTTTCTTCTTATCATCTTATTCTTTTTTCTTCTTTTCATCTCTCTTCTTTGGCTTCTTTTCATCTTTCTCTTTTTTTATTTTATTATTTTCTTTCTTTCTTTCTATCTTATTTTCTTCTCTTTTCTTTTCTTCTTCGTCTTCTTATTCCAAAACAGCATTAGACCAAGTGATCAGCTCCGTCCCTCAGTCATTCTGTTTATTCTTATTATTACTTCTTCCAACATTTCTTTGGTGTCTAGAAACATGATGATGGATATGAGTGATAATGGATAGGGTGGAACGTTGAGAAGGGATTCTTGGTGATATGAGTGTGAGAAGCCAACCTCATCATAGCCACATTAAGAAAACATCCATTCTTACCTGAGGTTCGAAACCACAGCCTTGGGCTACGCCAGTATTGACAAAGATCCACGCCCTTGCGCCCCCCTCCAGGCAAGGATTTTAGAGTGATGGAGGATTCAAACTTTGAACAACAGGATTCCTTCGGATATTGAATTGATTTGAAATGAGTTGAAATGTACAGTCAGACCATATATCGAGCCTCTATCTATAACGAAATTCTCTATAAATATAATATTTTTTTAAATTCCTGATAATTCCGATTAAAAAACATTTCTATACATCGAACATATTTTCTGACTTGACTATTTTTTCTATGAAATAGAAATGAACAGATCATACTATGAATTACGTTCAGCTGTTCTGCAGGATTTTCGATTGAGAGAAAATGTTTCAGTGGGTTAACAAGTGGGTGTAACATTATTTTGAACGGA
>JAHLJT010009781.1:0-28628 GCA_031308135.1 Acheta domesticus
CACAATGGCATTATAAAACAATGTGTATTATACAATATATATAAAACAATGTATATTAAACATGTTTCATGTTTAAAATACGAATATGTAACGACATATTGAGCATGAAATATTTGTGAAGATATGATAGCAGCATAGTTACAACGCGTATTTACGTAACAAGGGTTGGCCATATTTTCTGTACCGCAACGAGTCTATCCTGAATTCAATTTAGGAACTACAAATTGTATTTTTTGCGTACATTTTCTTATTTGATCTATCTCCAAAGTAATAATCATTTCCGTTATTCACACCATAATTTAATCTTAGAGCTTGTCCCGATGGGGCGGTGCCCCGCTGATGAGAGGTGCGTAGTTGGAGAAAATCTAGTAACGACTTGTAAGTCGGCGCCGGATCTCACTATCCAGCACGGAATTAATACCGCCATATCCCGTAATAAAACATGCACTTTACTTACGGAATTATTTACCACAGCAGTTTACGCTTTCGGTAACCTGAAATACTCAGTCAATGAAGTGTTGAATATTGATATGCGTGTGACCCCTAAGATTCAGAATTTTCAAATTAGTAGAGCTAAATATCATTTAATGTACAAGCGGAAGTTCAAAAATGGCAAGCTATACAAAATAATTTGCTATGCGCCACCTCTAAAAATCTAGTGTCCACGAGCTGTGCTCAGTCGAATGCGGGTACTAGTCCCCGCTCGGATTACCGCCATCACACTGTCCTCATATTCCGCATCTCTTCCGCGGAAATCGGTAGAAAGTACCCCCGTCCGCCGCTAGGAGCACCACTCGTCTCCCACCCATATCATCCACGACTCAGGCCGGCCCACGCGGCCATCGGCGAAACGGTCACGGGAAAATAATCTCTAATTGCTGTACGGACGGTAAGCCGTTAGGTCGTATTTCGTTTTTCTCCCTCTAGGGCTGCCCGCGAGGTTGGCACCTCTCGCGTCCGCCAGACAAAAAAGCAACGGCGCTGCAATCACGACGGAGATAAATGTTATGCCAGGAAGGCAACACGAATTCAGCATATCTGTGGCAGCTGGACGTGTTAAAGTCATCACGTGTCACAGAGGTGGTACGTATGAAAAATACTTTTTTTGGTGCGTGTGTTGTGAATTTTTCCTTTGTGCTTTGGGAAAAAATTCCCCGATTTTTCTGACGGTTACGTGTCGAGTTAAATGCTCTAAAGGTGGAAATATTTCCTAAAAAGAACTGACAAATATAACCTTAATTAATTCTAATTTAAAAGCACGCAAATCTTCGTGACTTTCTGCGTAATTCAGAAGTAAATATTCTAAACCTATTTTCCATAATTGATAAAAAATAGTTAAATGTCGTAATGAACAAATATCACACATCTTAAGTAATAAAAACATTGTTTTCTGGTGCCAGACTTTTTGCATTGAAAGATACTGAATACACTTTCTATGCACGTATTTGAAAAACAAGCGCGGTACGAACAGTTTCCAGTCACAAAAAGAAAGAAACACGGCATATTTAAAAATCTTCCATTTTTATAGTATTGGAAACATTCTGAAATTCATAATAAAATATTTTTCATTTTGTAAAACTGAAAAGATTTTAACATTGTCCGATGGAGCAACCAGAATTTTTCTACGGGAGGGTAGAGCATCGGTACAGTCGATATTCAGCCGTGCTCAGCCGACTTTATGTTGCCTTTATTACAAATTCTATTTATGACAGAGTATTTACGATGATTTTCGAAATATTTCTATATCTATAGCCAAATAAACTTCAATAAAATATTTCATATTATTCAGATATGAATAGAGATACTTAAGCAATCAATAGATTGATTCCTGGAGAAAATCAGTAAACACCGTGCAAACACCTAACACTATACCTATCAATGTCTTCTTAGGAAAGCTGATGCCTCTTGAACCCCCTCTCCTAATTGATGCCACAATGTTATTTAAGTACATACACTTCCACAAAAAAGCAATGATTGTTAATTCACTATGACTTATTATACGCTCCCCCCAGCGGATAATGCAGCTGCGTTCTGCACCATTCTCGCTATCTTAGCAGCGCCTTTGACCGGGAGGGCCTAGCATTTCTGTATTTACAGTGGAGGATTTTCAAAACTAGCTTAAGAGCTGGGTCAAATTCATCCGCTGTCTGGAGGAGAATTCGTGAGGCTTGCTGCTGTGATTAGAAGTTCGGCGAAGGTTTTTTATCAAAACAGGCGAATACCGGAGGAGTACCCCAACAAACGGGTCACTTCCTCCCCCTTGTCCTATTTTCTTCTTTTTCTCATACACACACACACATTAGCCGGATTTTATCTTCCAATGAAGAAGGAATTCCGGAATAAAACATTAACTATGCTAACGGGACTAATGGCCTCCGAAATTCACGTTTCTAAAAACATCAGTCAATCCAAAGGAAAACGTTGCGTTATCAAAGAGTGAGAAAATCACGGTTACAATGTATTGTGCATTTATTTCCAAAGCCGTTACATTTATATGTGCACTATGTGTAGTATACACTACTACACATTTATATTAAAGTATTGAATTATTACACAAGAAAGACAGTATTCACATGCAAAATCTCGTCCCTGTGAATCTACTTCCTTAATCTCCTTGCAAGAGAAAATTCATTGATGTTAACTTTCATCTAAAAATATTTTCTTTCTAGAGAACCAGAACCATTTTCAGAAACAAATTATTGACTCTCCTTTTCACTTTCACATCTCATATTCCCATAAAATGTCCTTAGTCTGAACTTTTCATCCAACATATTTCCAAATCATAGACCGCGTGGCTCTTGGTTCTACACTCACCAGTAACAATTTTCGAAACCTACTAAATAGGAGAATCAAGGTCGAGCATGCCAGGGTAACAGTTCTCAAGGACCGCCACTGTGATCTATCGTTTTCATGGTCTTCTCTTATCAATACCACGCAAATATCTGAACAGTACCCGAAAGAAGGGACCACGAACTTCGCCTTATGTCGTTCCTGTTCTGACAATTCAACAATGGGCAAATGCCTCGTCTTCGTATGATCTGTCCTATTAATTCAATAAATCTGTGAAGCGTTCTAAACACTGCAATAAAACACCACAATTTCAACTCCCTACCTCTGTGCAGGGAAGACGGCCCATAGGTCAGTGACACTATCAAGCCACAGGTAACAAGCGTCGGAAGTTTGGCATACAGGATCAGCCGTGAACCACACAAGACGACTTGTTTGTTTCTCATGGTAGGATAGCATAAACATAAATCCTGATAATTACCGGTTTCGATGTGATGGATAATAATATTATCTAACATGCCAAAGTGAATTCTCTCAAACGAAACAATTTCTACTCGAATAGAGAAACTCATTGACGAGATAAAAGTCTGAATACCATGCTCTAAGCTAAATTTACCTCCAATAGGGTTATGAGTTTGACTTCAACGCCCAGTCCAACGCATACAAAATCGAGTAATAGATTTTGCTTGCCAAGATGTAAGCAATATTTGTGTAACATGTTTTTGTTCCATGCGTTTTACTAAAGCAACCACTACCTACAGCCCGATTTCAAAGACATTTTGCGCCAAACATTTCTTATATTCCCATTTATGTCTAGATGAGTGAGAGAGTGAATGCGTGAGCAAAAAGTGAAAGCATGAGTGCGTAAGTGAATGAGTGTGATTGATTGCGTGAATGGTTTGTGTGATTGCGTCATAAGTGCGAATGATTGTGAGAATGAGCGAATCAGTAGCGAATGAGAGAATTGATTCTAGGAGCGTCACCTTCTGAGATCATTAGTCCCTTAATGAAAGTGCACGTTACATTTCGGGAGGTGGTGACGATGATGTGTCTTTAGCCCTCTATTCTCCCGACTTGTTTTCCAACATGCGTGGTCATCCAGTGCACATAAGTATAAATGGGTTCAATAGACTATCAGGGGATGATGCTGTACAAGAAAAAGGGGACATGCTTTTCTGTACAAGTACCAAAGTTTACTGCTTACTTCAGACTGTATCTCACATATTTATTACTACAAAATGCACTGGTATCTTAAATTCTCGCGTCAGCTAATCAGAGGGCCTGCTGCGTCGACCACAAGTTCGCGTCACCTTCTACAGGATTTCACATGTACGGCGTATTGGCTACTGTAGCTGACCGCAAAGAAATAGACAGCTCATCTAGGAGCTGGGAGTCGAACTAAGGCCTTTGCAGTCTCGTAGGGGATCTTGCAATTAAAATGAAAAGATGCTCATATGCTTTGGATCTCATAACACGTGACCTATTTGTTAGGATACTGATACGTCAAGGAAAACTACTAATGAAAGGGGCGGCCCGCGGATATTCTTCTTCAAACAATGGTTGAATTTAACCTAGCTATGTAGTTACTAATGCCAAAAATCGTCGAGACTTGAAGCCTATTTCCTCCCAGCCACGGACACTACTGAGGCAAGGATGTTGCCTCTGAACAACCTCATCCGGTTAACGTCCAGAGAATCTATTCTAGCGAATCTATCTGACCAATCCGAAGGAACCCTACGACTCGACACCTTCCATCAATCGCTGTCGATCCTCGTCCGCCATCTTAGCTTCCGCGTGCCGTTCTCTCCAGATCGACTGGGTCGTGCCGCGCCGTGCGGCGCCCTGCCACATTCTGTCGCGCCCTGCCGTGCCACCGCGCCGCATCAAAGGGGAGGCCTTGCACCGCCATGCGGCAAGGCCTCCTACATCAAAGTGATCACATTGCCCGCGATGCATTTGCCGGTTCGCGAGCGGGACGTCCAAATTGAGCCCATTAAGCTTATTGGGTTCATTGAGTGGCGGGCACTAATTTAATTAATGGTCCTCGTCCTTCGCCACGTGGCCTGCGAGTGGGTCCTACGGTCATTTGCCCTTTCAGCCTACGCGCGCTCGGCTGTTTTGGGTGACATGGTCACCTGCGCAGAACTGCGCGGTTGCGTTTGGGTGCGATCGCGGCGAATTTTAGTTCTACTAGACTCTGCTCTGGTTCGATGCAATGACATTGGATGAATCTTTAGATATCCCGACTAATACATTATTTGATCAGCGCCATTGCCTTATATTTACAGAACGTTACGAAATTCAACGACGAATTGTTACAAAAAATTATGCAAGAGATGAGAGAATTTTAGTACATCATGCGTCTGGGACTGCTTACGTACCAAGTTTATCGAACATTTATTAATGCGTATTACCCACTGAAATTTAAATTTTAGGAGATCAAAGGTATCAACCACAATTAGTTGGCTATATAAATTTACTGTAGAGAAAATTCAGCCATACACGTGTTTAGGGAATTTTTTCCCCATCATCAGTGGCTCTACAATATTAAAATTGAATTAACAAATTAGCACGGAATATGTATGGCCAAATTTTCTGCACAGTAGATTAGCTTAGCCTACTAATTGTGGTTCATACCTCTGATATCCTGAAATTTAATCATGGAGTACCACAAGATCCCTGCTGGCACAGCAGAATTTATTCAAAACAAAGTAATTTTTTATTAAATACGACTGCAGTTATTCTAATTAGTGACAAGTCATGAAGCAAATAAAATGTTAACCTGAGTACCCCCTTGGTACCTGAGAATGGTTTTCAAAGTCTCAAGTCGGAGCCAGAATGTTCCAAACGTACCGTCTTTAGTCTGTTTTCTTTCTACTGTGATTAGTTATGTTTATTTTTTGTTTTACTCTACTGTAGCATACACGCATGTATGTATTCCTTGAAGGGTTCGGCGGATGACAATTATTTAAATGTGCATCACAATCTTTCATAACGATATCTCATACGCATAATTCCAGGCCGAAATGATTTAAAAGGAATTTTAAGCAGCCTTTCTGAACACGAGAACTATCAAGCATGGTGGGCTCAGCACTCAATTCAAAGTCGAGCACAGCAGTGAAGATCATTTTCAACATTTCTTGAGATACGTGAGCGTAGCACTCAAACTGAAGGACTGGTAACTCTGTAATGTACTTTTACAAATAAATGTTTAACTGTTTCAACGTATATGTACTTTATTATTAGCACCTAAAAGACGCCATGCGTAATACCTTCGTTGAAACTTCAACGTACTTTAATGTTAATAGCAGTTGTGTACTCAGAGTAATAAGGCGAATGTTGAACTAGGTTTTCCGAAAAAGGACGTGGTATTCTCTGTATCCGTGGTACGGATCATAAGTACAGAATATGTTTCCAAATCATATGGCCTGGCCATACCTCAAAAACCGAAAAATGTTGACTAAAACTTCCAGAAAACGATTGCAAGTATGAATATGAAATGCAATTTGACGCGAAATATATTTATAATTTCTTGTTAATTGTATATATTAGTCAAAGAATACTAAATACCTTTAACAATTTCTCAAAATACTTGCAAGGTTGCGATAGCATTATATGAAAAGCACATTTACTAGGCAAGGCTGCACGATTGCCACAATAAAGAAAGGGAAATTAGTTTAAACATTGCAAAGTATTGTGAAGCCTACTAGGCACAACTGAATAATTATTCTAAAGACAAGTCTAGACGTTACTAACAAGACTACACTCCTAATACAAATTCCCTTCCTTTTACATATCTGTCCAGTAGGGGGGTCTAAAAGCACGCGAAATTCACTTCGCCGAAACAAAATACCGCGAACAAGGTTCGCTCGCCATGATCTCCAGTTCAGATCCAGTTTAGTTCAGTCCAGTGAGGTCCAGTCCGTGCCGTGCCATTCGCCTCGAAAACCAGGTTTGCTCAGCCCTCCTTCATCTCCCGCCGCCTTCAGCCCTCCTCGCCAGCCAGCCACACCTCCTCCCGCCCCCCCCCACCGAGGTCGCTCCCGGCGGGCAGGAGTGGGGGCTATATATATATATATATATATATATATATATATATATATATATATATATATATATATATATATAGTTTTTTTACGATCCAACCTGGACACCCGGTAGCACCTTCTTCAGTAGTCCATTTCAAGGGCCATTAACCATTAGTAACCAATAGTGAACCATTAACCGTAGGTACATATGCTCTGTACGATGGTCTTAAAGATATGAGCCTTCTTCCGTTTTTTCACTCTCTTTCCCTGCACTATCTTGTTGGAAATGCCACCAGCTGCTTCCCTTCGTGGTGAGGGATTTTCAATTATCTCACCCACGTGCTGTGTTGTTTGCAATACATGAGTTTTGATATGTTTTTGAAGAAGGTAATCTGCTATAGAATGTAAATCCTCTTTCCCTAACTATAAATAAAAGATTTTTTCTAGAAGAACGAAAATACCCCATTGATCAATTGTTGATAAAATTACAAAATACGTGGGTATTGAATAAGGATCATAATTTTTTGAAAACTGAAAATTTGCACTGTATTCCAGTATTTGAAACGGACTTTAACTTACGACCATTAAAGAAACTGAGCTTGATTTTTTCAGTTTATTAAGCGTCCGTATACATTGTCGTAGAGGAATTGATTCAATCGACTAAACGACCAATGCACTTGTGAACCGATATCTCAATTAGGTATAGTGTGTAGCAGAAAAATGGATTCATCATAAATCGTAGTTTTAATTAAAGTAAGCTTCACCCTTCTACGAATAACGCTCTTATTTGATATTTTATTATCCTATTTTGTGTACAAAACAACACAAAACAATTAACACTAAATAAAGCATACGTTGCGTGAATTCCAAATTGCCATATTTATCATTCTCAAATTACTACAAAGCAATGCATAAATACTGTTTGTTCCTCTCACTGTTTCTACACACAGTTAATATGAATATTGTAATGTTAGCGAGACAATAATACGCTAACTACGATTTAATCTAAAGTGTCTCGTAACTGATATAAATTTAACCATCTCATTGTGATTTATAGTGGTACTGTCACGTACATTGAATTACATCGTCGAGCTTTCCACGTTTCAATTACAGACTGCGAATTTTATTACCAACCCTCTAGCAGGTCAGGAGACTAAACTTACCACTCTGAAAATCCGGCTAATCTTAATACCCGTAATAAGCTTTCCTACTAAAAATATATATGGTGAAAGAGCAAGAGAGGAGATGGCGTTTTACAACGGATGCTGTAACTCAGTAAAACAGCTTCCCATTAGGTAGCATTCCACTCTCTCTTAAAGCTTCTTCCCTACAGCAAAAGTAGCTCTGACAAATTATTTTAATTAGTGTTTATCAGAGGCGCACTCTGCATTTTTCTCCGGAGCAGAAGGGAGCTACATGTACATCGTCTAATCGACTTGATGTTACCTTATAAAGAATTTTACGTTTACGCTGAATAAAAAGTATCTCTGTTGATATAGGTAATATTTATAACGTAAACAATTGGTATATTGAATTACTAACGTAAGTATCGAATATTAATAAAAGATACATTTTTGAGAACATTTCCTTGGCTTCAAGTGAGGAGCTGAAGACTCCCTCCTTGGGTATGTATTTGAAGGGTGCGTCTTAAGTTTGTGCGTTTTACTTTTTCCACGTGTCAGTTGGATAATCGGGCGTCGACAAGGTGATATTAGATCAGTTTCTGAGCAGGTATGGAGCATTGGTAGAACAAGGCACATTAAGATTTATTACATTTCTTTTTATATCCATTTTGCTCATTGGTTTTAAGTGAAGATTCGCAGGAAGCAAGTTCGAGTTCACAGATCACACTTAACCCTTGGGTTATTTTCTGCAATTCGTTAAAACTGCGACCCACAGTGGCCTCAGAACATTCCCCCGCAGGGCCCAGTTAAGGGGGCCCTCCGATCACCAGTCGGCAATACTAAACCCTACGAGATTTTCACTGATTACTGAAGGCAGCCTCCTTCGCTGGCTAATGCAAGGTTCGAGCCTCCACTCTAATCAGTGGCCGAGTGTGCGAACCCATTTTGTCTCCTGTCTCCATAGGCCTATAACAGGAGGTCCAAAGGTTCATGACCCCTCTCTAGTTACTTCCCACTCTCCTCTGAAGTACTTCTTCATCTGACCCCTCACCATCAACTTATACAGCAAGAGAAGCGCTACCTGTAATTAGGATACTATTGACATAGCTCTCAGGCTCATGAGGGTTCCGCAATTCCACCACCAACTACGTCGTGTACTCTCTAGGTAGAGTTGTTATTATTATTATTATTATTATCATTATTATTATTATTATTATTACTGTTGTTATTATTATTGTCATTATCATTATTAACGTACGTGGATCTGCCCTTACATCAATCAGGTTACTTGTGAGGCTGCAGTAGTGAACATTCGTTAATGTTTGATTCCTTAGTATCTCTGATAAATTACTTAAAGTGATTGCTACGACCTCAGAGTATGACCTTGTAGCACAGCAACATGGCATTCAAAATATTTCATTGTAAGTAGGGAAAAAACTCTCAGTGGAAATTATATTGGAGAGAGATAGCAAAAAGTAATTCCAAGAATTCTCATAACGAATGCATTTCTTAAAATGTATGAAGATAAAACATGTTGTTTCAACTAACAAGTACATAATGATATGTTTTTTTTCACCGGTGCTGGCCTCTATTATTCTATTTACAAGATACCATCTAACCTAATCTAAAGCCATTATACTTCAGTTGGCGTTTAGCTACGAATTTATGAGCCGACATCGAGACTTCAGTCTTCGGGGTTAACATCCGTAGACTCAGGGAAACGCATCATTTACAAAGATTTTTATGCTGAAGCACATCTCGCATGCGAGACTCCTAACACTCCCTGAATTAGCTTCCTTTAGCCAGTCTCTTGTGACTAAAGGTAACATTATAAGTCCAAACTTATCTGATCAGCATTATTTTTACAGGTACATCTACACTGCCTGTCTAAAGTATGCATTATTATTATTATTATTATTATTATTATTATTATTATTATTATTATTATTATTATTATAATTATTATAAGTAATTTATTTGGTAGTGGCTAAACAAATATATTCTATTCCATTAATAAAGTTAAGTTTAATAATAAAGTTTTGTGTTACTATCTGTAATTCTCGAATGATGGGAATACTTGTTTGCACGAACGTCATTATACAGTATTGTTTCGCAGTGTGTCTTTATATAGTTATGACGAAAAACATGGTTTTCATTCTTTTTGGACTGGGATAACAGTACTACATTTTATTATTCCTCTTGCAAAACGTGTCATAAAGTTTAAATCATCATTCAGTTTAAAATTAGGGGAAACTACTTAACAAAATAAATATTTGAAAACATAAGAATAACATAGTTTTCTGTTTTTGGCACTGCATTTTGATTATTTTACCCCTGATAAAGCATAGTTCTGGAATCTTTTTAGATCTTGCGATATTTTATTAGGTAGAATATGTCAATTGTTTAAAGTTTTCTTCCGCAATCCTTTCTACCTTTTTTTAATTCCGTGCTAGTAATGAGTTTTGTTTTTGCATCATACATTTCTAGTACAGGTTGACAATCTTAACACATGGCAAGGTAGTGTGTGGACTTTGAATTCGCACTAATGAGTTTTAACGAGGACTTTGCATGCAATACAGTCCCATTGTTTAGATATGTATACAAGATTCAGAAGTGATATATGTCTTCATATCTAAATGGGAACAAAAGTTAGGTATGTAGCGTGCTTGTACGGTAATATTTTGAAATAGTTTAGATCCAATTGATAGTCTAGCAAATTCTCTGTTCACTAAATCGATATTTTGACTTGTAACATTAAGAGCTGTGAACTAGTTACGGCCTAATTGTCTTCAATATTATAAATAGCCAGTTAATACGCATACAGCGTACATTAGCTTTATACAGATGGGTGACTTGTCAAGCCGAAGGAATAGCGACTAATGCACTACTATGGTCCGATTAAAATAAGTTGGTGATTCACAGTTGCAAATGGACGAGAGCGACGTTGACAGTTTGCGTACTACCGACCACGTGGTCCCGGGACACGAAAATAAACATTTGAATTAAATACTTATTGAAGTAACCAAATCGCACACTCGTATTGTACGAAGCTACAGCTTCAGAGGCACAATTCTCAATCACCAACTTATTTTAATCGGACCATACTAACTTGATCCGGTCAATGCTGACATTAGCCATTAGACGCTGGGAAAAGCAAGGTTACTGTTTGAGGATGAGGCGTCTTGTGAATTCGAGGGAACTACTTTGTTGTAAGTATGCGTTTCTCAGACTCAAGTTGGTTTTACGTAAATCCCGAATCCTAAACGAAAGCAAGCAAGGGGCAGCTTTAAAGTTTGGCTTTAATTCTTGCGTAAAGCAAGAAAGTATTCGAAGTCTTATTTCTCTCATCATCACGTCCTCCATCTGAAATATAATTTCATCGACAGTCACTCATTTCCTCATCATGATCCCCATATTCATCATGATCAACATCATCACCATAATCATTATTATCAAATATTATTATAATCAAAGTGGCGATTTGTATCATCATCATCATTACTTGAAGATAATAATGATGGTGATAATGATGGGGATGACATCACAAGGAAAAGCGTATTGCTTTGCCAAATTATGTACTTGATTTCCAAACTCAGACAGAGCTTGTTATGTTTTCTTCAACTTTTTTAAGCATACGCACAGTACAAAATAGTGAATTCAATGTCAGAAAGTCAGATATTCGGAGTGGCAGCTTACCTATTGCTTTCACTACTTGATGATAAAGATGACGTTGATGATGATTATGATGATGGTGATGATGACACCATAAGGAAATGCGTGTTGCTTAGCAAAACTAATCGTTTGATTTCCAAAATCATCCAGAGCCAATATTTGTTCTTAAATTTTAACGTTGAATTGTACTATGAGTGACTTATTTTGTACTGTATGTTTAAAAAGTTTAAGAAAAAATATTTTCTCCGCCTGGGTTTGAAAATTCCATTCTTAATGTTACGAGTCTTATCTGTAAGATTGTCATGATATCGCTCAAACTTATAGTAAAATTAATTATATTTAGGCAAAATAAAGGAAGAAGAAGATTCCAAACAGTAAGCTTCCGTCTTTGCTTATGAGCCTATGAATATCAATGAAAATGTTGACTTTTTCTGAATTTTTGAATGACTAAATGACATTAAAAATTTGTTTGTTTTGCTTTAGACTTGAAAGACTCAGAAAATGAGACGGAAAAATTACTCTTTCAAATAAAAATTGTAAACAAAAAAGGGGAAAATGGACTGCCTGAAATTCACTAGATTTTCAGTGGGAAAATTGAAACGAAATAAGTATTGCATGATTTTATTTTCTGTAGAAAATTCACTAGGTTTTTAATGGGAAAATCGGAACGAACAGAAGTATTGAATAACTTTAGTTAGTATCGAAAATTATTGATAACTGTATTTTGGTAAGTTGTCGGATTTCGGGGGGCCAATGTTCCGTTGGCGTCACTACTCTTGTGTGCGGCACTTGTTAATATTAAATTAATGAATTGCTGTACACAAAACTACGAACTCCAATTACATTTAAGTGTTCTTGTTCTTTTGACAATGTGATACGGTACAGAATTCCCAAGATCCTCGAGTCTCAAGAGTGGTGAGATGAAGTAATTATGAACATTGGGTTAAACCTCTCGCAGAACTTGCGGCGCCTTGCCACCGTTTTTGTTTTCCTGCTGGTCTACCGCACTTTGCCATTGTGCTGCTTCGTTGGCGTATCTTTTCTTACTCTATTACAGTGATGTTATTTTGCAATTTCTGGGATCATACATTGTGTTCTAAGTCCATTTCGTAGGCAACGCATTTCATCACCATTACGTTTACATCGTGTATGATAATTATGGATATTTTTAAAATATAGCATACATAGAAACGTGAAAATGTTTTGAAAACCAAGGTCAATATCTCATTTGGTAGTCTTGTTTCAGTATTTATGTTATGAAAATTATCCTGTAGGATTTTGTGTCTTTTTTATTCCGAAAATTTGTTAAAGTCACTTGATACTAACGTTTTATTCACTTTTAACCTTTTTCTTTCTAAAATTTCATCGTTATTGCCTTTTTCAAATCTTTGGTCAAAGTTGCAGTATAAATTATAGATAATTTTTAGATTATCAGAGTATTGAACAGTTAACGAGTAACAGAGTACAATATAAACTTCTCATCACACCTCACATTTATCAGAAACAATAGATTGGATTCATCATGTTGTTCATGGGTTTTGGTCCGTAAATGGAATCATTATCATCTCAGTTTGCCGACGTTTTGGAATTTATTTCTCTATCAAAGGGGCAAAATACATAAAATACACGTTTAGAACAATGTAGATAATACCCTAATTATTAACATGTGTGATGGAAGCACACACACTACCAACAATACGAAGAATTTTTTAATTAAAAAAGTACAAATTAAAAAATACAATAGAAACACATCTTACATTCAATAGAAACACACCTATACAACATAATCGACTCTACTACAGAAGATCGTAAAATACAGAATATAAATACGTTGGATGAAAAACTAGGGAGTATGGAAAATAATAATGTAATTTGAAGTGAAATAAATATAAGATGTTTTGTGAAATAGAAAAAGGATATAATAACAACAGAAATAGAGAACAAACTCGTAATATATTAAAAGGGAACAAACTCGTATTTATATAGTACAACACACAATACATTTAATAAATTGATGTACATCACTACTGAAGTCTTGACACTATTTGACACACATCTGAAGTTAAAGAGTTCTTATTTCACTTGAAGTCTGACCTATTGACCCGTGTGATAATTTCCTTTGCTGCTGAAATTTGTTTTTATATATAACAGTAGGTTAACACGCGTGAACACACTTCTTAAATTATTGTTTTAAAATGAAAATATCTTCTCGCTAGAACTCAACTTTCAATGTTTCCGACAACCCTTTACTGCAGAATCAAAGAAGTCTCAAAAATGAAATAGCATATTCGAAAAATCTTATTTTGTACTCATTATGTAGAGTATCGCCATCCGGGTCCGCCATCTGCAATGGTCATTATTATGCGTGTAGTTCATATTTATATCACAGGAAGTAGCGGTGTTCTGCTGGAGAGTGATATCGCCGCCGACCTTGACGTCGACCGGCGGGTTTTCCGCATTCAGGTATCTCCCATCAGTGGACACCACCGCAGCAGAGAAAAGCTCTAAGCTCCCGTCTGCTCTCCCGACATGTAAAATGAGGTTGATTCATTGATTCATTGTTTCATTGATTGCTAATTCCGGGCGCGTCAAGAGCTAAGACAATTAGTCCCGTAAGTGTTGTGCATGTTCTATCACAGTAGGTGGAGGTGTCTTTCCCCGATGGATGGCGTGATCGGGCGGCGACCTACCCGACAACTTTATTTTATTTTTTTTTTTAATTTTCCAAACGTCTATTTCTCCACCAGCGAGGCGCAGCCCAAGCCAGGTCAAGCTCTAAGCTCTCGGCTGATCTTCGGGCGTGTGTGGCATGTAGTGCATGTAAGTGTAAGTGTAAGTGTGCGTTAGTGAGGGGAGAGGATAAGACAAGCAAGACAAAGAAGAAATCGTGAGCGATCCATGGCCCCTTTTTTTTAGAGTTCTCCTCCGGCATGCCCCTGATGCTCAGCAGAGAAACCACGAAAAACTACAAATCAAAGCAGCCAATCGCTAGGCTCCAGTTATCATTTTTTCTCCAGCTGTATTCGACCTAGCTGTTTAGACAATGTCGTAAATCCTGCCATCGTCGGGACACGAAGCGTAGACCTCCCTGTCAGAGGCACTGCAGTAACATCACTTTCTGCGCTGAGCCATCAAAGCCGGTTTATATATCGAGGCGATCACGATGTTGCAATGAAAGGTGTCCATTTAGCCAAAATGGAGGTGATTTACTTCACCTACGATCCCGATCCGTGCAATGAGCAGCTCCGTTTGTCTTCAACTGCGCATGCGCTGAGCTGCGAGAGAATCGCGCGGACGCTCGGTCGGTGATGCATGTGCCTACCCGCATCCCCCTCCTCCGCAAACGTTCTCCGGTGGCGGCGGCGGTGGGGAGAGAGGGTGTCGCTGATGGTGGCGGAGGCGGCGGAAGCGGTGATAGTGGAGCGGTGGTGGTGGAGGTCAAGAGTGGGGGTATCGGAGGCCAGGGTGGCGACGGGGGCGGAGGCTGGGATGACGATGGTGGCGGGGACGGGGTGGCGGGGACGGGGTGGCGGGGACGGGGGTGGCGGGGACGGGGTGGCGGGGGGACGGGGTGGTGGGGACAGGGCTGGCGGGTTGGGGTGGCGGGGACGGGGTGGTGGGGACAGGGTGGCGGGGACGGGGTGGCGGGGCCAGAGGCGGCGGGGGCGAAGACGGCGGGGGCGAAGGCGGCGGTGCCGGGGGTGAGGGCGGGGCAGCGGGGTTTGGAAGCGGTGGGGATGGGGACGTGGGGGCGGCGGCTGTGGTGGAGGGGACGGGGCGGCGGGCTTCGGAAGCGGTGGGGATGGGAAGGCGGCTGTGGTTGCGGGGTCGAGGCGGCGAGGGAGGGAGCGGGGGCGGAGGAAGAAGCGCTGGCGTGGGAGGGGACGGCGGAGGCGGCAGCAGCGACGGCGCTGGCGGCGACAGTGGTGATGGCGGCGGGGGTGGCGGGGCCGGTGCGGTGGTGGGGCGGAGACAGTGGTGGTGGTGGCGGCGGCGGATGAGGTGATGGCGGCGGCGGTGGCGATAGCGCCAGGCGATACGGCGCGCGCTCTGGTGGACCACCCATTCATCACCGCGCGGCGGGATGAGGGAGGGATGGAGGGGAGACGCTAGCTTTAGCAACGTCACTCCCAGATTCGGACCCCCCTGGAACGTCGTCGTGTTGAGATACTGCTGTTCGCCGCTTCTAAGCGAGAAGACGATGCAGGAATGCGAAATTGGATTTGGACGTCATGGTTTGTTGCTACTTAAATAAGTAGTATGCAATTCCATCAATTTTATTTTAAAATGAAAAATTCTCCATTTATTGGCCAGAGTTCATTTCACTTTCTCTTAATGCATTTTGTAAAATTTCTCATTTTAAATTAAAACTATACGAAGTAAAGTAGGAATATATATTTTCAAGAGCTAGTGTTTTGATATCAACTCAGAGATAAAAAGGTACATACTTTTGAAGGAGTTACATTTTACGTTATTTGTCCATACGATCACTATGAATGGGAAGGAAAGATCATGCTAGATCCGCAACTCGTTCGCTACGGAATTGCTCCGGCATTAGCCTGGTGTTGATCGGAGAAATCACGGAAACTACCAATAAGAGCAGCAGGTTGCAAGAATTCTCCTCCAGATAGCAGCTAAAATTGACCTAGCAGTCAAGCTAGTGTCAAAAATGCTACACTGTTGGAAGTAGAACCCTATGACATCCCACTGAAAGATGTTGCAGAAGCAATAATGTTGACGATGTGCTACAGCAGCTACTTATGTGCTCGACGGGTCCGCGTTTGAACTCATACGAAATTAGTAGAATGGCGCATAGAAATTACTTGATTTCCATAAACTATGCTAATTCTTTCTGAAAGAAGAATACTTTCCCTCCAAACTCTACGAGGGCGATAAACGTAATATCAAAAAACTCAAAGTGTGCATTAATGTGCGAGAATTCTTTATAGTACTGTTGTGTAAGATCGTATATCTAAATTCATTGTGTCAGGTAACACGAAAACGTTTCAAAAATAATATTTCTTTTAAACTGACGCGTAAGGTAAGTTAAGACATACGAGAAGCACTTAACTCGAATTTACTCGCGTGGGGCCGCGGAGACATCAAGTTATATTTTTTTCTTTTTTCACATTAACAGTTGGAAGATTGATCTTACTGGTAGCCTCATAAACCGTAGCCTTCACGTGAAATCACCGGCTTGGTTTTAACGGCGCAATACTACATGGAAAATCTGTTCTTTCCGTGCGTAGATCTGTACTTTCGCGATCCTGGGCGTGCATGAGCTCTTTTGCAGTGTCAAGCACCTAAAATCTCAATTATTTAAAATGTGGTCGCTTCTACCTATATTTAAAATATTCGGATAGAAGAAAAAGTAACTAGTGTTAAAGCAGTGACTCTTCAATACAATGTGATGAGTAAAGACCGGATTTTCGTGCAGTAAAACGCTCTAAAGTGTGCAGTTTGAACACCAAAACGTGCAATAAAAAGTTAAAATCTTTGCAAAACGATGTTATGTAGCCTAAAACTATAGTTAATCCACTTATCAACTTATTTTTTATTGTCGATGTCATATTTCAGGTGAATGAAATATTATTATTTTAGTGTTTTTATTATAATTAAGTTTGTACATATTGTTTAAACAAACCATATTTGATATTTTAGATATTATTCGCACATAAAATTAAAATTAGCATTAAAATACAAAATGTATGCATGCATGCATGCAGTCTCGTATCGGTGAATTCAGCGAAGACCGACAAAACGGATATATGATCCGATTAGGGAGAGAGACACTGAACATAGCGTTGGCTGAGCGGCCGCAACCATGGGACGCAGGCTGAGTTATTGGTACAAACGCATACTGCAATAACTCAGAAATTTTGGACAATAGGCATCATGAAAGGTGTAGATGCTCAGTTCACAGAGCAACAAAATGCAGCATTGTTATAATATTAAACGTCAATCAGTTTACACAGACCAATCGAATGAATTGCTGAGTTACGCCATAAAAACGTTTTCTTAAAAGAAAACTTTAAAAAGATAAATTAAAACAAGTTGATTATATAAAAATTATATTTTATGCAAAACGAAAACGTGCAATTTCGTGCAAAATAAAACAAGTGTTAAAATAACGTCCGTGTCATGATTCAAATTTCTGTCAAGGTTTCATACAAATTCAAGTTAGCAAAGAAACGTTGCAGTTACACGGGAATCCAGTCTTTAGTGATGAGTACACAGGAACATCAGCAGTATTAATTATAGTCGCGTAAATAAATATAATTATTTTGACGAGCTTATGTAAAGGAAATGATTGCGGAAAAAGCTATAAAGTCATCAAAAGAAACAGGCTCCGACGTAAAAGAGAAACAAAACAATTGAGTGTGGAAATGGCCCGGGAAAATTGCATAAGCGTGATGAATAGCAATTCAAACTTAACTGCAAGAAAGCACGCGATGTAGCATACGCTGTTTACGCTTAACAGGAATGGTCGTGATTTCAAATCAGTTCGTATATCCAGTAATTAGAAGGAAGGCAGGCAAGTGAGATATATCTCAAAAAGTGTTAAGTTGTTTTGTTTTGCTTACAATGCATACAACAATTACATATAACAACAATTTTTGTTAGGATGTTTTATAAAATTATTTATTTGGCTTGCTAATATTGACCGTAAAATACCAGTGATATGTAAGTAAAAATTTGCTGCCATATCGTATATGTCATTTTACGGAGTAGGTACGGAGAAGGTAATACTGAAAATGTATTCATTTTAAGAACACAATATAGTTTCTCCGAGGAGTCTGTCGATTAATAAAAACTAAGGTGCTCGTGCGAAAACTCTCGCATGCTACACCCACCATCTTCCTTATTTTTCCTTTTCCATATTAAGCCTGTAATATATATTTTTCTTCAAGATCCTTTTACCCTCCATCACTTGTTCTATATGTCACCTTGAAATTGATAACAATATAATACACCCTTGTCATTACAAAGTATTTTTATTTAACTTTATTATCGAGCAAAAAGGTATACCCGCATAATTCAACCACATAGTATATCAAGTAATTAGTATTTTCACATACAGTTTCAGATTCTACAGGCTCTGAACAGCTGGGCAGAATCGAGAAGCTTTTGAACCAGCAAAAGTGTAATACAATGGTGAAGAAAATCTCATCCTACAGAATATGGTGTGAGAAACGGTTGATTGAGGCTTCTGGCCAAAAAATTTTCATTTTTAAGGCCCTAAAACGCCTTGCTGAGGAGTTGTATAAAGAAACAGGTTCAGAAATTCTGACGTGCGTTGCAAGTTGCATTTTACATGAATATTTAGATGCGTTTTTAAATAAATCCTTCACATTTTTAAAGAAAATTCTTCACGTCTCCGCAAAATTCTCTTTCTTTAGAGGCCTCATTTATAAAGATCGGTTGCGTGTGAGAGCCGCAATGGAAAGGTATTGAAGTAGGGGTGAATAACCCGTGTCGTAAAGCAAAAACTATTAACCCGCCTGCATCAAATGAAGCTATAATTGTATGAAAAGTTAATTTGAATTTTTTTTAAAATATACAGGGCTGTTTTAAAGCTAATACAAAATGATGAATATCATTCAACAATTTATAAATGAAATTCAATTTTCGGTTTTTATTCCAACAAATTCTTTAGATTCAGCAAGTTTCCATTATAAATCTAAATTACACAGTGTGAGCAATACCTCCTCCTCTTTTCACTTAAAACTCAACGACTTGCATTTATTTAAAAGGCAAACATCGTCCTAAATTCATATCTTAACGTGTTTGAAAGTAAACACTCCATTACACAACTCTGGTCTTTAATTTACCATCAACGTCACTTCACGCTTCTACACAAACAATCGCAAATGAAATTTCTTCTACAAATTGGCTTAACTCTTTTATTTGCTTAAGAGACTTTTACTCCAAGACAGTTGACTCGATGGCCAACAGTTCCCAAGACCCTCTCTGCCCCCTTCACTGCTTCAAAGTAAATCAGTGATCTAGTGAAAGTAGTGAAACTGCGCGAGGTAGGCAAACTAGAATAACAGACATTGGTCAGAATATGAACGAAAGTGGCGCTGCACATATTGACAAAACAAATATGATCAAATGCATAGATTCTAACGAGATTAGTTATGTATTTTACACTTCTGTAAAATATGTCATTATGTGCGAGTTAGTTCTTTATTCATGAGCGTTTTAACTCGAGTAAAGTATTGACTTTGATGGTATTTACTTCGATGGTTGTTAACAATTGTGTGCTATATTTGAATTGAGCGGTCATTCACAGTATGAAGTGAAATGGAAATTGAAAAAATTCCGAAAGTATTAGAATAGAAACCGCTAAAACTGGGGGACCTTTCTGCCTAATATAGTAAAAATAAATTTGATAAAAAATAAATAGGGTTTTTAAAGAATGAAGAGAGGAAAATAGTGTTCCCAATACATGCGAAGATTGTTAATATCTTTAATGGAGAAAGTAAGTACCAAATCGATATGTTTAAATTAACGGTACAAGCAAATGATAAAAAAAATACTCATTATTTACAATATTATTTTAAAAACTGGAAAATTTCCTAAGGAATGGAAACTTACTATGTCCGATACTTAAATCTGGTACTAATATAAAAATTGAAAATTATATACCTATTTCCAATAATTCCTCTCCTGCTAAAGTATTTGAACAAATAATGTATGTTAAAATTTTTAACCATGTTTAATGTTACTTATCTGATTACCAACATGGTTTTATTACTGGAGGATCCATTACCACAAATCTTGTAAATTTGTTCAGTATGTTTCAAGCAGTTTAGACCATAGAGTTCATAGAGTTGATACAATTTACACAAATTTTTCTAAAGCTTTTGACAAGATTAGTCACAAAAAACGTTTATTTAAACTGTCTTTCTTCGCATTTTCAAAACAAATGTTAAACATAATGTGTTCGTATTTAACAAATAGAGAACAATATGTTAAATTTTATCAACACAAATCTTACGTTTATGAAACTGATTCTGGAGTGCCTCAAGGTTCGAATGTTGGACCACTATAATTTCTAATTTATATTAATAATTTGCCTAATGTACTTCAAAATTCGGAATATATACTTTTTGCTGATGATTTGAAAATTTATATATCTATTGAAAATGAAAATGATTCAAATAAATTGGAAGCTGATATTAATAACGTCTACAGATGGAGCGTAGAGAATGATTTGTGCTTTAATATTAAACTAGTGGTGCTACAGAATGGCACAGACTTTCCCGTATTAGTTTTCTATTTCCTTGGGTCTTCGCTAGCTATTAGCAATTGTCACATACTCTTGCCAGCTGCCATCTATCACCGCCAAGTTCATTTTTTTGCCATTTTCTTAATTTTTCGGTTTCCAATTAGTAGAACGGAAATGTTAATTTTAGAATATTAAAGAACACAAAAAACTAGTCATCAATGGCAATTTTCTTTAAAAATTATATGCCGTTTAAGAGAAAATGGCGTTTTAGCTCTACTAAAAATGCGAAATTTGAAGCTCATTTTCACAGAAAATGTTGAGTTTTCTGAAGTGTTTGTCTTTTTGAATGAAAGTACATAGTCTTAAAACACTTATTTCTTCCTTTACTTGTTCCATTACATCAAACAACCCAAAACTGCAGGGGTAATTCCCTGATGGCTAGCATTCACATTCAAGCCCCAATCTCCTCAGTGCGTGCCTTGGCACAGTGATGACTCCCACGCGCTTCGCTGCGCGACTCCGCACTGCCTCTGGTGCGGCATCCGCGTGTGACTATCCCCCGGGCTGCAGGCTCCCCGCTGCAGGCTCCCCGGCTGCAGGCTCCCTTGCCGCAGGCTCCCTGGCTGCGGGCTTCCTGGCTGCAGGCTTCCTGGCTGCAGGCTCTCTGGCTGCAGGCTCTCTGGCTGCAGGCTCTCTGGCTGCAGGCTCTCTGGCTGCAGGCTCTCTGGCTGCAGGCTCTCTGGCTGCAGGCTCCCCTGGCTGCAGGCTCTCTCACTGCTAGGCTCTCGTACCTCCGGACTGACTGGCCGCCACTTGCCCCGCTTATATAGGGGCGGTGTGGTCCGGGTTAGCCTCGCTCTGAGACTTGCTCGCTCGCCGGCCAGCTTTCCGCGCGAGCGGGCACCGAGGCGCGCAGCATACTGCCGCGCGCGCGCCAGCTTCGAATGCTGTACACAGCATTTTCAAAATATTTTTGAAGTTATTTGAAGCACTTACACTCACAAATGTAATAATCATTAAAACTTGCTGGTAATGTGCATATTAAAGATGTGAGTGATCTTTCAAAAAAATTACAATTATGTAATTTTGAAAAAACAAAAAAAATAACTCAAAGTAAACTTTACGCTATACTAAAGAGTGTAAATAGCACTATCCGTTACAAAAGTTTCAAGAAAAAATTTGCAGCCATACATGAGAAAATTGCGTTTGAGCGTTTCTGAAAATGCGAAATTTTGAGCTACTTTTCACAGAAAACTGTTTTGTTTTCCAGAAACTTTACTTGACATTATTTAAAGCACATGTACTTCGTAAATATAATAATGTGAAAAAACGCCGGTAATGTAAATATTATCAACGTGAGAAACATGTGAAAAAATTTACATTTTGTAATTTTTGAACAAACCAACCTATAGAACAATGTGGCTTTTATGTCATCTGATAGAGTACATTTACCACCATCCCTACCTAAAGTTTAAAGAAAACATTTGGAGCCGTTTTTGAGAAAATCTTGTTTTTAGTAATTTTTTAAAATTGCACATATTGCACGCAATATTGCCACAAAAACTACTAAAATTTTGAAAAAACAGTTACATGATCTTTATTAAAGAACTCAATATGCAGAACAAATTTTATATGAAGAAAAAATCTCTATCTTCAATTTTGTAGTTGGAGAAAGACGCCAAAAAAATTAAAACTTTCACAATTTTCGAAAATTCAGAGTTATACGTGAAAATCGGACCTATGCCATGTTAATAAATGTATTTTACTCTATTAATACAAGAAATTTAAAGAAAAAAATTGGAGCCGTTTTTGAGAAATTTTTGAAAATCCTCGGGGGGCTTCATATAAAGTACCCCCAAATTTTGAAGAATCTATTTTTCAAAATCTCAAAGCTTTGACTAGAATCAGATCGACCGGGGAATATCCATTTGGAAGAAATCGTACGTATGGTTTAGGCGCTAGCAGTGTTCACAGACGGACACGGACAGACGGACGGACAGACGAACGTTTTCTTTCAATTGGTTTTTCGGTATCAAGGATCCACAAAAGAGGGTTTCTGGCTACACCACGTGTTAGGGGATTTTTTTTAAACTTAGCAACTGGTTTTATCAACTTCTTCGTTTTCACGGTCCGGCAATTAATTTTTTTCCGCCGAAAATTGGCCATTTTTTCGCGCAGCATTACATAACTTTCCCTATAATACGTATATCACTCCGGGTATACGTACGTATACGGGAAAGTAAAAATGTTGTTTCATTACTTATACACGAATAAAGCATATCTAAGAACAAGTTACTCAATGAATAATGAATCATTAGAAGGTGTATATTTTGTAAAGACTTAGGTGGTACTATTCAACATAATTTGACTTACCATAAACACTTATTTAATATAACGCATTAAAAAACTTGACTTTATACATTCGAAATTCTAAGAATTTCAGTGACACCTCAAGTTTAGTACTCCTCTTCAATTGTCTTATGTGCGCCATATTGGAATACGCTTTAGTTATTTGGTCTCCTCATTGCATATCACTAAGTAACCAAATTGAAAAAATTCAAAAACGATTCTCGGGGTATTTATATTACAAAAAGTTCAAGCGATGTGCTTATGAAATTTCTTAAAAATTCAATCTGATTACTCTTGCCAATGGAAGAATCTTTGCTGAACAATTGTTTTTATTTAAAATAGTTAATAATCTATCAGATAAAATGCAGTATCAAATTTAAGAGGACGAGAATTATTATATTTCAATAAACCAAATACAACATCTCATAAATATTCACCACTCCTTGAGAATGTCTTTAAAATTCAATGAATTCAGTAGAGTGTGGGATTTAAACTTTAGTTTCTCATTTATAAATATAAACAGAGCTTAAATAAAATATTGACTGATCACTGAATTTGGATTCATTCTGTTAAGTATTTCCCGTTTTATTTTTCTGATTATTTTGAAGATGCGTTTTCATTTTTGTAATATTGTCATTTTATACCCATTTTGTTCCTTTTTGTAATGACTGTTTTGAAGATATGTTTTCATTTTTGTTTATCCTACTGGCTGTTATGTTTTATCAATTTTTGCAAAAATATGTATTCTTGTAATTGGACTTATGTTATTTAGTTTTGTTATTTCATTGGAAACTTTTAAATATTTGTATGTTTTGTATGTTTTTCTTGTAATACATACAGTAATTGGGGCTCTTCCCTGTTGTGGGTAATTAAATAAATAATAATTTGTTTCCGTGTTATCAAAAAACATTAAATAGACTTTTTATGGTTGAAAGTTTTAACGTTAAAATCGACAATGAGTGCCTATAAAGATATGAATATAGGCAAAGGTGTTCTAAAAAGTAAACATCGAAAGCAACTAAACAACTACGAAGCAAACAAAACACAAACTAATATTTGACTGGAATTTTGATGTCATCAGCCGCTGATAGCTCGTATTTTTTAATAGAGAGAGTAAGTTCTAGCGTAATACTTTTTCATACTTAAAAAATAAATATTAACTTTTTATTCCATTTTGATGTTCTCATATCTCTGAATTTGGGAGTTACCCGGCTTGTGGTTGTAACGAGGTCTGTAACGTGATAATGTGAATATTCATAATGCTAACTGAAAAGAGATGACTATTCCACACATGAAAAATAACATGAAACGCATTTTAAAGTTTGAATTGCAGTTAAAGAGAAATATTTAAAACTTTCTGTCCAGAACAGTTTGAACAACAAAAACTGTTTCTGGCCACACGAAGAAAAAATATACATTAACATACTTAAAAAATAAAACTCGAAGAAAAAATATAAATAAAAAATATACCTGTTATTGGTTTCTATAAAATCTCCAAAAGTGTTTAGTATCGCAAGTTAGAGGAACCGGGAACCTACATAAGTCATGCCTGCGTCGTTCTTAGTTACACTCTTGAAAGGAAGATGATGGCTCTCAAACAACATGGTGTACGGCTATCAAGTAACGTTGCCGAAAGTTATGTGGCAATACGTTATAGCCTAATAATATATATAGATTGCACAGATCCGTGTCTTTATTTACACTCTTAACGGAAAGGGAAGATGATGGCTCTCAAACAACATGGTGTACGGCTATCAAGTAACGTTGCCGAAAGTTATGTGGCAAATACGTTATAGCAATAAATAATAACTAATAATATTATTATAGATTGGCACAGATTTCCCGTTTTAGTTTTCTATTTCCGTTGGTCTTGGCTAGCTATTCGGACTTGCCATATATTCTTGCCAGCTGCCATCTCGCCGCCCAAAGTACATTTTTGACACTTTCATAATTTTTCGGTTTCCTAATAGTAAAACGGAAATATTATTTTAAGAATATTAAAGAACAGTAAAACCCTGCACTAAATATCAATTTTCTTTAAAAACTTTGGAGCCGTTTTGAAGAGAATGGCGTTTGTGAATCGTTATGTGAATGCGAAATTTCAAGCTCTTTTTTGCAGACAATTTTTGAGTTTTCGAAAAACTTTATTGAAAGCCATTTGAAGTACATCCACTCAGAAACACAATAGTGTTTACAAACACTTTTTCGGTATCTGGGACAGTCACTTTTTTGGTATCAGAAAACCCATTAACGTGTATTTTCGTTAAAATTTCGAAATCGATTTTCCGCAGCATTCATAACTTTTCCTATACTACGTATATTACTGAGTATATACTGTGATATGTGGATGATTAAGGAAGAAATTACCGAGGAAAATACAAAAAAAGAAACGGAGTATGAATTCAAACGACCGCGCAAAGCTGAGCGCGTTCGGAACAGCAGTAACTGACCAGGAGGGGTACCGGCCAAGTGCGATAAGGGAGCAACCCCCACGCACATCCTTGTGAGGAGAAAGGAGGGGAGGTGCGGCTTGACCGGAAGAAAATTCCTTCTTCTGAGCTGAGCATCGGTACTGAGCGGTCTCAAATTGTTTTCTTCTTGTCGGGACAGCAGTACGGGGCGGTCGCAAGTTAGATCAGTGGAAAGAGTATTGAACCTGTGTAATGAAAAGTGCTCAGATCATGGTGCAGTAATTTCGCTCGTGAACAAAGCGTTATTTCGGGAGGCCGTAATATGATTTGAACTTTGAATGAATAGTTACGCTGAACAATTTCGAGCTGTAGGAAGTGAGTTGGAAGAAGAGCTAAGCAATTATTGTCCGGTAATTCGTGCGACCCGAGAAAATTTAATAAAATAACTGTTCGTGTAAACGGTCGCGTTTTTGCATGAGCGCATGGACAGTATTCCGATTCGCGGAGGGGACAAGAAGCGAAGAGGACAGAAGATCCGAGAAGAACGTATCGTGGAGGCGTCGCGAGAGGGCTCGTGACCGCTTGGAATTCATCCTTGGCGGCGCACAGCAGCGGGGCGTTCCAGGAGGCGACAGCGCGAGGGCGCGCGACCTTCACCGCAATCCCGTTGGCCGGCGTGAGAACGTTGAGTATTAAAAGTTTCGTTCGGGGCATAGTGAGAAATTGGAACTGTGGAAAGCAGTGTTATTTAACCAAAACTAGTCGCGAGAACTGGAGAGGGGAAATAACTAGTAACAGATTTAGTCGCACTTTAATAGACATTTTCATATTCCAAGCCGATGACCGAAGAGGGGAGTCCAAATTTAGTCAAATTTTGTAATCATTGTAATACTCTGGTTCAATGGGGAATTAACTTTGTAAAATAGATTTAAGAATTTGGATGGGGGAATTATGTGGAATGTGATCACGAAGAAAGGGTTAATTTTTGTGTAACTGATTATTTAAAGAATTGGATCAAAGTTTATGTTGAATTTGTGTTAATTAGCCATAGGTGGTATTACCAGTCAAATGCGTGGGATCCCATTTGCGCAGGCCTGGGTAAATTATGGTTGAATGGTTTTTGAAAAGGTATCTGAAACTAACGATGCAATGATTTCAAGTGTAATTATGTTTTCTTGATTTGGGAAATTTCGTTGGAATAAATCCTGACTTGTTACCAGAAAAGGTGTTGCTAAATGTCCATCACGTGCTATTCCGACTCACGACTCCGCCCTGCCAAGACCCCTGTGGCTTCTCAGGTCCCCCAAATAAAATTAGGATTATCGTGGCGAAGTACCGTCACAATACGTACTTATATAGAAAAGTAAAAAATTGCTGAACAATTCATGAGAGGCAATGTTCAAGAATATGAGTTGCAAATACAACGGCAAATATTGCAGTAGTACAAATCTCCCAGAGATATGAGTCTTTCAGTGTCGGAAATATTCATCTAAATTCTACAAACTCTACTATTAAAATCCACATGAATCAAAATAATAAAGGTCAAAGTAAACAAGAAAAACTATAGTGCTGCGATGCGGGTTACTGCCATAAAGGTATTCTTGGGCATGATTTAGTCGTCGCCCATCGCCCCCTAATTATCCCCGCAGCCCCACAACGGCGTACCCTCTGGGGTCTTCTTCGTGAGTCACCGCTCAAGGACGGAGAAAAACATCCACCACCCAATTCAACCCATCTTTTCGGTGATTGTCAGTTTACCACCGTGGCAGTCGCGTTAAGAAAACCCAGTGCCACTTGTTGCGGCAATATGCGCACCGTTGAAAGGCGCGCCAAGACAGCGGCACGAAGCGGAGACTTCGCGGGAACACGGTTCGGCGCACCGCAACCGACGCCGGCCTATGAAAGAAGAGAGGCCAGCGGGCCTCCCCGCAGCCCCACAACGGCGTACCCTCTGGGGCTATGTCGGGGCCCGCTATACAAGCGGCCGGCGGCGCTGAGGCAGGACAGAGAGTTCTAGTTGGATAGTGAGCCTGCGAGCGTTGTGAGTCAAGTGTGAATAGCGAAGTGGTGAGAAACTGTGCTACGCCTACAGACTTCTTCTTTTGGTTTTTTGGTTGGACTTCGCTAGCTATTGGACTTCTCCTGGATATATGGTCTGAATTGGCTACGACAACTGAAGTATTCTTCGGATCTTGGAATTGTGTTCACCACCTGTATTGTTGTTGGCTTGTTAAGAATAAACAAAGTTGTTGAGAATTTGTGTTTCTTTGAACATAACACCACTTATCCCGCTCATCCCTCAGGTCTTGTGTAATAAGTCGATCAGTAAAAAGTCGTATAATGTAGGTCATTAGTGAGGGGATCGCTTGGTCCAATCCACTGACAAGCCCAGAAGATTCTAGATGACAAAAATATCAACCAAAAACGTACCACGTATCACGTACGTGACAAAGCAAAGACTCTTTGAAGGGGTGGGAAAATATCATGGAGAGAGATGTACAAGCAGGGAGGAGAATCTCTTTCATATGCTAGACAACAAAGGGTACGGATCGCTCGTGAGTAACGGGGAAAGTCATTGCGCATTATAGGTATTCCACAGTGTCGTAGTGAACTCGGGTGCAGTGGTTAAATAGACTTGTTGCGTATTCAGAAGGAATTGAAAATTATTCGGGCAGAATTTAAGTCGACCGACGGAACATTTATTACATTTGTAAACGGCGACGTGGAATTCAAAGGACAGTTCCCAGTGTCGCGGCAAAGCTAAATTCATACGCCGTTTGTTAATACGAATAAGAACTTTTGATACTTACGGTGACGCGAATACCAGAACATTCTGTTAAATTCAGAGAAGGGAAGAAACTACGGAAAGTAGTTAGAATTCTTAGCATAGAAGGCATTATCTATTTTTTTTCGATCGAACACAGTTTTCGAGTAGGTGCCCATCAGGGACGCAGAGTTAGGGACAAGTCATTTAGATGTCAGATTTAGAAGCATCACTAAAGGAGGAAGACGTCGCGGATTT